>RJWT010021229.1:0-17662 GCA_004365215.1 Cuniculus paca | reverse complement strand
CAAGAGGTCCTCAAAGTGATGGCCATTAGCATCCAGACATTTATTAGTATGCCAAACTGCTGCTTGGGTAACCTTGGTCAGTGAGATTACTGCACATGTATTTTCAATTTCTTCTCTAATGGTGAGCAGCGTAGTGGGTTTTCTGCAATATACAGCATCCTCTAGGGTCTGCCATATAAGGGTAACACCATCTGTTGAAAAAACGTCATGCTATTTTCCTTTCCCTGAGGGTGTATACATTTTGTGATGGATTCATACATATATGAATATACTTATATATTCCTTGTCTCAATAGGAAAAAAAGTAAAACAAACATACAAATGTCTAGATTTATCCTGTTAAAGTGAACAAAACATCCAGAAAATAAGACAGCCTTGACAAACTGCCTTTCTTTTCTCTGGTCTTTTTCTGTTGTTAAAACAAAATGCCTAAAGCTGGATATTTTATAAATAAAAATGGTTCATTTTATTTACTGTTCTGAAAGCTAAAAGTCTATGAAATATGTGGGCCAATCAGTTCCACCCTCGGTGAGGGCTACATGATAGATGGCTTCACAATGGCCAGTGCATGCCGAAAAGATCATATGGTAAAACAAGAGGCCGAAGAGATTCAGGGTCCAAATTTGCTGTTTTTATAACAACTGACTTTCATAGGAACTAACTGAAATCACATGAGAACTACATTAATCCCTTCCAAAGGCAATTTCCCTAGTGACTTTATCATATCATACCAAATCCTGCCTCTTAAAGATTCCATTACCTCTCAATAGTAACACACAGAGGACCACACTCCCCGCAAACGAGCCCCTGAGGCTATCCACGAACCATATAGAATCCACCTTACACATTCAGTTTCTGCTGCTCTTCAGCCAGGTCTAATCTCTCAGGACCCTTGTTCCTAACTATCAACTAGTCTCCCTGCAGACAGACATTGACTTTTATCTGATAATAGTTTGAGGTATTTATTTTCCTAGGTTTATTTGCATATATGTGAAAATTTCAGATCATCTGCTTTAGGATTAAGAGACTAATTATGATATGAGGGGAAGGACCAAGGTGGAAATATGAAAGTGTTTAGTTGAAAATGTCCAGATATCCAGCCCCTTTGCCAATATCCAGGGAGAGTTACGAACAGACATGTAGGAATTTGAACCAAAAATTGTCAACTGCTGAGGTTTTAGACTTCTGTTAGGTACAAATGACAAAACATAGTTCAAATCAGCTTGAGCAAATCTGAAACTTTGCTGGTTTATAATAGTCAAGAAAGGAAAGAACCATAAAACAGGATCATGCTGGAAATTGCTGAACCTCTGAAATGATTAGGATGAGGAATTCAAGTGCACCCTGAGCTTTCATGCTGCTCTTCCTTCCTGTCTCTATGCCCTTCAGAATCACGCCCTCTCTCTGCTCATTGGCATTCTTCAAATGAAAGGATACATGCCCTGGGATAATTGCTAAATTAAGTCTACAAGACGTCTTATAGACTTAATCCTTAGAAAGGGATTGCCCTCATTCGCTGTCTGGCTCTCAGACCACCCAAGAAACCAAGCTTAAATCAACCCTTGGGCTCACAAATTAGGGCCCATAGGAGAGCCCTGAGGATTGACTGTATCCAGGGACACCTGTCAGATAGGACTTGGGAATGGAGACATGATAAAGAAGTCAAGAGTTTATCCCTGTGTGCGCTATGAGGAGAGGGGTTGAGCAGAGGGTGTTCTTAGTTAAGGGATCCAAGTGACAAGTATCTTGCACATCTGGACACAACAGTGCTATTTAAACCCAGTGTCTCATAGTGGCAGAATATTCTCAGTCCTTCAATGTGGAATATCACATGGCTTAACTCACTGGGAACTCTAAAGAACCTAGACTTCTTGAGTAGAACACTTGTAATATAGAGGCATCAGCAAAGGAATATAGAGGAAAAGGAATTGGTTGATACTACATATCCTATCATTATCCAGGGAGCCACATCTACCAGAGTTACTTAAAAGTGGGAGAAGAGAGATTTTTGCTGGAGGCTGGAGTTATAATAGTAGTTGGGTGCTGTGGCCAGCAAAATAAGAATTATGGCTGTTGGTGTGGAACAGAGTTGGAGCTCTGGAGCTACACTGTCTGGGTTCAAATTCTGGCTCCTCTACTTCATGGCTCAGGGGCTCTGGGCAAGTGACTAATGCGTCAGTTTTCCATAAAATGGAAATAACAGAACTGCTCACCACATAGAATTATTTTGAGTATTAAATGAATTGATATATATATAGGAACTTTCAAATTGTATTTCCCAAACAGGTATAATAGAGGCCTCCTGAAAACTAAAGCATATTCAGATGCAAAGGAAGTAATTCCTGGTGGTAAAATTTCACATATCATTAAGATATTTCAGGGCAAAGGGTTATGCCTAGTACCACCATGTAGACAACTACCTTCCCTAATTGCATATTCACTGTGCTAGGCAGACAAGGGCCATTTTCAACTCTTGTTCTCTTCCTAACATGTCTCTTAAGAGTCAGGTCACACGTAACTTTATGATAGATTAAAAATCTTTGGTCTTGACCTTAAATCAAACTCCCTGTTTATGCTCCACCTCCACTGATTCTCTACTGTAAAGCATAAAATTTAGAGTTGAATAACAAGGGAGGAGTGAGGGAAGAACGAGAGATAAATCCTGAGAGAACTGAGGAATGTCTGAAAATGGTCCATTGAAAGAGATAGGAACCAAATAGGAAGAGACTACATCTGTGCAGCTTGATGTGTTTGTCCAGACTGTCTCGGAGATGAATGATAACACACAGTTGCCTTCCAGGACAAGATCAAGGCAAACAAGCCATCCCTGGCCACCTACCATGGCTCTAAAACAATAGGAAAATGGAAGACAACCAGGTTAAACCAGGGCATCTAAGATCAAAAGTTGACAACATACATGTAGCTGCACAGCTGCACTGCACCTTCCTACCTGAAGTCAGAGAAACCAACTATGTGCAGGATGGAAAAGCAGACGCCTTTGAACTGCCGATTGAAGATAACCATTGGTTGTAAAAGCAATGAATTCCTACCCCCACCCCGTCTCTCTTTAAAGGAAGTTGCTAAACTTGTTACTGGAAAGAGTCTGATTCCTTAGATTGTTCCATATGTCCAAATCTGACAGTTACACTGGCACGCTTTGATTCCCCATTTCAAAAACCTGTGTGGAGACGCAACTGAGCGACTTCCATGTCATATCCTGTTCTCTCAACCCAGCTTTGACATTTGCACAGGACTTTTCTGAAGAAATAAACTAAGCACAGATAGAACTCAGTCTTTTCCCTATAAGCCAGCTCTTGCTTTATCATATTCTTCATCAAAGATGCACTAGAAAACACTGTCTAGTGCGTAGAGAAGGTGTAATTTTTCAGTTTCTTACTGAGATGCAGGTTGGCAAATAGGTTAATTTTAACTTCACAGATTGCAAAGTGTGTGAATAGAACAGCTATATCAAGAACAAAATAGAGCTGAGAAGAAAGAACTGCTCTGAACCACCAAGCTGTTTAATCCTTAAGGTCATAAAGGGCATTGAGACTGCCGCATTAACTACTGAAGCAGCATGGGGTTGCAGAGCCTCAACAATAAATGTCCCTTTAATTCTCACTGGGAATAAAGAAGCTCGTGAAATATGAAAAGAAGAGAGGGATATCCAAATTTTTCATGGACAAGAATTATAGCTCACATTTATTGAGTACTTACTGCATGCCAAGCAGTTGGCTGAGAGCATAACATGCATTATCTCACGTAATCCTTACAAAAACACTATCAAAGGGACAGTTCAGTCTGTTTTATACACAGGGATCAGGGAGATTAAATAATTGTCTGGAACCACATAGCATGGGGGTGCTAGATTTGTACATAGGTCTGTCTGACTTCAGAACCCATATTTTAGTTCTCTGTTTTGACTTGTGCCATAAACCCAATAGCAAGAAAAGACCATTTACTATCAACCCTCCACTGCCTAGGGCCTTTTACACAGTTTTTGGGCAACACAACCTCTTACCATTTTCCCCCTTGTACATATTTATTTCATCCTCCTTCAGAAGAGTAAGCATATAAGGCCAAGGGCAAGTGAAAGAGAAGAAACAGGCGATTTGACCTACACTGATACCAAACCCGAGGAGGAAGTAATTAAAACCAATGAGTAAAGTGAGATTTAGGGATTATCTGCATGTTTCAGTTATCAAAGTATTCACTGTTCTTTATAAACCTACATAATCAACTTGGCTCCAAAGCAGTTTTGTTTGCTTTGCCCTCTTACCCACCTAATTAGCCTAGACAAAGCCTTTGCTTCTGATTGTAGACGAACAAAGTCATTCTGCATGAAACATAACTGGTTCTACAAGTAACACAGCAGCAATGTCCCACCCTTAGATTAAATATAATTTAGAGCCAGTAATGAACAAGATCATTAAGTCATTTTAAGGCCTCTTACTTCTGCTGACTTTTAAGCCAAGTTGTGTTTATACATTTTCTAATGCCAGAAAAGTCCAAAGATGGATATCATGCTCACCTTAATAAGTAAATCTTAAAGGTTCAGCTTATGCATGACTTGGAGTAATAAGTAATTTCCTGAATTTTGACTGTTGTTTTAAAGTAAGAAAATGCACACAAATACAATTAAACAAATGTTTTCAATAATAATATATTGAGTTAAATAAAGCTTTATTAAACATTTTGCTGAAATCTGATCAATATCTGTGGGATATTAATTACTGCCTTGGGGAATTAAGATAGAATGCTATTTCTGTTTCATCAGAAGGAAAACAGACAAAGGTAGGGCAGCATAGTGCTGAAGTTTTATATCCTTGTACATTAAATATCTCTCCTTGGATGAAGTCAGAGTTACCTGCATACCTTGGAAAAGAGAGCACTCTTTTAAATCTCTTTGACAAATTCATCCCTTGAATGAAGTATGTCTATTCCTGTAGGTCACAATAACCATTGACTGATAAATGGACATTGTGGCAGAAATCGTTGATTAAAATCCATATTTTTCACTTCTTGGAAGCTTAGGTAGACTATATTTCCCATCTTCCCCTGCAATTCGATATGGCCTTGAGGCCAGTGGAGTGTGAGCCAAGGAGGTGTGAGCTACTCCCACATCTGGTTCAGTAGACCCCTCCAGGAATGACCCCCTATACGCTCTTCTGTTAGCCATATGTCCCTGGAAGCCACATGAAGATGACAAAGCTCCTATCCCTCTGAATCCCTAAATGACTTCATGAGAAGTCACTCTGCTGACCTGTTCTCTTGCCCATATTATCATATTGACAATAAATAAATTCCGGTTGCATTTTTGCCATAATATATTTTGAGGTCTATTCTCATGGTTATCCTAGCCAAACTAACATAGACATATTTTTCAGCCAAAAATCAGCTCTAAACTTATCAAATTCCCTTCACCTCAATTGAGATGAACACCTATCTGTTTAGAGTGGCCCTGAGGAACCTCACAAATGAATCTCTGATATGTCATATAGTAATTATCTGAATAAGATTACACAAATTATGCCTCAATTCTTACCTTAGTTACAGGCATACAATAAGATTTTAGTATTTAGAATAATATGAAGACCAACCAGCAAACAACATGCATACCATGTGAAGTACATGTTATCTTCTTCAATATTGCATAGAATATACTCTGAAATATTTTTTAAAAATTATTTCAAAAAATTTTAAAAATTATTTTCAATATGCATAAACAACATGGATAGTATATCTGTTAAGGCATGCAAGTTATTTTTCACATGGGAGAATGCCAAAACCCTCCCTTCCTTCCTCATTACTTAAGAGCATCTTAAGGAAGTTATTTAGTTCCTTAGTTTCTGATTTCACAGATTGCTGGAACAGGAAATCAGAATAGAGGCCAGAGCAAAGAGCAGTCCTAGAAAGTGGGGAGCAAGATTAGGAGGAAGATAAAAAAAAGATTGTGAGGGGAAAAAACAAATATCCAAGCTAAAAAAAAACAAAGAAAACAAAACACTATGCTCAGTAAACCAGGAAAAATGGGGTTGGGAGCAGGAGAACATATTTTTCAGCAGGTGGGTCTTGAGTAGTTAGTTATGTGGTGAGTGAGTGACTGAAGAGGAGAGTGAGTCAGTGCACAATCCCTTCTTAGGCTGCATTGAGTGAGTAATGCAATCAACATATTGGATTTTGTTGCCCTATAAATTATAAGTTCAGAATATCGTTACTTTTAATGCTTAAATCAGAATGGTACTCCCCACAAATCAAGATCTCAACCTCCATGCCAAGCTCCTGTGATATGTTTCCCGTATGTTGTTTGTAGGATCCTACAAAGGAGCCCACTGTATTGAGAAGAGCTGTCCACTGTTAGTCTCTTCCACAGATGATGACAGTGCTTCCGCTGCAAGGAACCTCTTGTTGCTTCTCTTAGCACGTCTGGTGTGATACCTGTCACCAACTGGCTCACAAGTGGTAAGCTGAGAAGTAAAGTGAAAAAGCCAAATGAATAAACAGGCGTGGACCCCCACCTGTCCTCTCATTCAAGTTCTGCTTACGTTAAACAATGGCCGAACTGAGTAGCTCTCTGATAGTAAATTCTCTCCACACTTCAGCTCTTCCTGTTTCCTCTAATCTTGATTTCCTTGTAAACACGTCTCGAAAGCCAAAGAAATCTGATCTCAAAATGGATTCCTGTTCTGGTTTTTGAGGTCTGCCAATAATTTGTACCATCTAAGGGTATCAGAAGCAGCTATTTTGACCATAACCAGATGGCTGCAGCTTCCCAAATTATCTGTATCTTCAGTGTAACATTTTTTTCATTTGTTTTATGGAACTTTTTGTAAACCTATTGGTATCTTTTATTTCAGCAACAAAAATTCCCCCAAGGAACATCTTTTCAGCATCCCCCTCAGCTTTTTCCTAATAGTTTAAATTGTGAGGTTAAAATATGAATTGAATAATATATTCAACTTCATAAAGCAGCAAAAAAATAACAGTAACTTCCTGGTAGTCCATGCTAATTTACAGATGAATCAGTCTGAGGCCAGGGTCTCAATATTTCAACATACACCATCTCCCCACTGCCAAAAAACTGAAAAGTAAACAAAAACAATTTAAAGCATATATTATACATACATGTACATATGTAAATATACATACATCTATAAAGCCATATGTATATAAATCTTATGTATGGCTTTAGTTGCAGATAGAGGTAGATTTGTAGATACAGGCAGGTAGACAGACAGAGACATACAGATATAGAACATTAGGAAAATAAGGTTATACTAAAACCTGAATTTCAGCCACAAGTGAGAAGATCAGAAGAAGATAATCAGATCTTTGGATTTATTTCAATAAACAAAAAACAACTGGGGCTATTAATAAGAATTAGTGTGATTAGGAGAGGATTTAAATAGAAGCAATGGAAAACCATAATTATTAATATTATTGGACAGAGACTCATAAGATTATTCTCTCTGTCTCTGTCTCTCTCTTCGTCTCTCTGTCTCTGTCTCTGTCTCTTTCTGACTCTCTCTCTCTGTCATGCATACACACACACAAACCATGCTCCCTTTTTAGAATGACTAGCTTGATGCTTATCTTTTCCTCTCAAAGTAAATTGTGTAGCTTTGGATTTATACAGAAAAGAAGAAAGAGAAACTCACTGCATATGTTAGGAACAGTTCAAAATGGATCTAAGGACAGGGTTCACAAGAGTTAAAGACAAAAAGAAGGCATGCCTGTGTAGCACAAATTGTTTCTGAGAAATAATGTGGGAGAAACCTGAGTAGTTGTAGGGATGGGCCATTGATGGAGAAATTTTGAAGCCAGGCTGACAAGAGTGGCCTAGATCCAGGCGTTAATAGGAAACCACAGGGAGTTCCTAAATAGTCAAGTGACATGACAAAAATGCTGTTTAACAAGATTAATTGGGCACAAAATTCAGAATGGTTTAGAGTTGAGAGAGACTGGGAGCAAGGACCGTATACAATTATGTCTTGAAGGGAGTTAGAGAACAGAGAGAAAGGAAACCTTTGTGAAGACAAAAATCAACACTTGTACCACTGATTAGATAAGGAGGACAATGAAAAGGAGAGTCTAAGATGCCCTCAAGTTGAATCTGGAAGATAACAAAAACTTCTTTGCACCTTTTATCATATAAAGAAGGTACTCTTTAATATTTAAAGCATGGAAATTTTATAGTTACTTAATAACATGTGAGTTAATGACCTATTCTTCATTTCAGTCTATTTGAAGTGGTCAATGAGTTTTCAGGAGAAAAATGGGGTATAAGTTTGGTTTGAGAAGTATCAATGGTACCTTTGCTTTACTCCATCCCCCACCCTCCTATGGCCATCTCTTCATTACCTCTATGAGAATCTGTCTCAAACATGACAACCAAGTCTTTGATTACTATCTAGAATACATAGAGAACTCAAAATAGTCAGACCCTCCATATGTAAAGACCCAGTCCAAAAATGGGCATCTGAAATGAATAGATACTTCTCAGATGAAGAAATAGAAACAACAAATAATTACATTAAAAAATGTTCAACATTACTGGTCATTCGAGAGATGCAAATTAAAACAACACTAAGATTCCACCTCGTTCCAGGAAGAATGGCTATTATCAAGCAATCAACCAATAACAAATGCTGGTGGAGACAAATAAACCTCTCTCCACTTTTGGTGGGAATGTAGACTGGTGCAATTGTTGTGGACATCAATGTGGAGATACCTCAATAAACTGAGATAAGAGGTTCCACTGGACTCAATTATTCCCCTTCTTGGGATCTTCCTGAAAGATTTAGAAGCACCATACCAGAATGATATATATACTCCCCTGTCTATAGGGCACAGTTTGTAATAACTAAATCTTGGAAACAGCCCAAATGTCCATCAGTCAATGAGTGGACAAAGAAGATATGGCTCTTTTATATAATGGAATACTACTCTCCCATAAAGAAGAATAATCTCAAGACATTTCTAGGTAAGTGGATGCACCTTGAGAACATACTCTAAAGTGAAATAAATTGAATACATATGTGTAAATATCACATAGTTTCTCTAGTATGAGAAACAATTAGGGTAAATGAGGACAAAAATGTATAATAGATATTATGAAATGGGAAGAAAATGTTCAAATGGGAAGGGAAACTAGGGAGGTAAGAGGGGGAAAGGAAGGAAGGGAAAAGAAAAAATGAGAAAAAAATTAAGTTCTTGGATGAAGCTGGAGCCATACAACATGTTTTTGAACCTGGAACTCACTAATTCCTCTCCCACATGGTTATGCTTTACGTCTAGATATCTCCCAAGAGCCTCGTGTCCTCAGAGGCAGGGATTTTGAAAGCTGATTGAACCATGGGGGTCCCACAGCTAACCTGCTGTTGAGAGGCAGGCCTGGTAGAGTGGGTCACGGTGGATGTGACCTAGATGAGATTCTTCCCTCCACTCTCTGCTTCCTGGCTACAATGACATTAGCAGTTTATCTTCCTTTATTCTTCTCTCCCATCCTATAACTGTCTTGGAACCCACAAACCATGGACTGAACTGAAAATGTGAGTCAAAATAAACCTCTCCTCCTTTAAATTGCAAGTACTGGATATTTGTCCTGATGATGAAGAAAGTGACTAAGACATACAGCTTTCTACCTCTCATACCTCAAGATTTTATAAGAAGGCCAGGTATTTTCTCATTTCCAAATCTTTGCTTCTTTGGGTTCCCTGCATGGAATGTCTCTTCTCTCTTCTCTGTGTGAAGAAACTTGTCATGCATAGCTCAGTACACTTTTGTCCCTCTAGTACAAAGTTGATTCACAACTAGCACAACTTGATTCACTTGGTTTGAAACTATGAATGACAATACATGTGCCTCCATTTGTAGGGTGACCAACCCATCCAAGCCTAATCAGTACCATTTCCTCTCAAAACAGAAATAGCCCTGTTCCAGGAAACTCATTTGTGTTAGGCAAACTGGAATGGTTACTCACTCTATACCTCCTTTGCTATATCAGAAGCCAAAGGGCAGAGACAGTCTTTGTACTAGTCAGCTTTCCCACATTGAGGAACAATACCCAACACACACAGTTTAAAAGATGAGAGGTTTAATTTGGCTTATAGTTTCAAGGAATTCAGTCCATAGTCACCTAGCTTGGAGGCAGAAACATCATGGTAGAAGGGCATGGCAGAGCAAAGATTCTTAGTTCTAGTGGCTGGGAATAGTTCCAGAGAGAAACAAGTGAGAGGCCATATATAGTACCAAGGTCACACCTCCATGACCCACCCAGACACACCTGGGAGCTTGCTTTAATAATCTGCCAGATGTTTCTTAATCCAATGAAGCTTTCATATCAGGATTAACAGTCACAGCATCCTACTCTTGAAATACACGCTGCGAAGCATTTCATTCACAAGGTAGCATGTATTCATGTATGTAAGAGATTTTTCTCCAAGTGTATTATTCATAATCTTTTAAATCATCACAGCCACATGACAAGAAAGATGTTACTGCTACTGAAAATTCAACACTTTATGCTGATACCTTTCAAAAGACAGGAGGGGGCCAGGCCTGGTGGTACATACCAGTAATCCCATCACTATAGAAAGCTAAGGCAAGAAGATTATAAATTTGAGCTCTTCCTTGGCCATCTAATGACTTAGTGAGACCCTGTCTCAAAACATAAAAACAGGCTGGAGAAGTATCTCAGTGCAAGGCTCTGATTCAATTTCTAGCACCACACAAAAAAAAAAGTAAAAACAAAAACAAAACAAATAAAACACAAGAGGCTCAATGAGAAGGAAAGAAGCTAGCTCCAAGGACATGGAAAGGTCTCACATTGCCACAAATCATCATCTCGCTGTGTCTAGGTGTGTAAGTTCTTTTTATAGTAAAAAGTCAAGGAAAAGGGGATACAATGAGAAAGTAGGCAACTCCATTCATGCTTATTCCCGCCTATCCCTTTTCCATCCTCTGCCTTCCCGGTGAAAAAGAAATCAACCAGATTCCTAGGGACAGCATCTGCATATTCTGTCCACTCACTAGACTGACTGAAGAGAGAAATGGGTGGTAGTTACTGCTACCCCCATGCTTGAAGAAATTTGGAGAAGCCATTAGTCTCTGAAGAAAAAAATTCTAACTTTTAAAATTGCATTTTTCTTGCCAGTTATATTACTATTGCTCCATTTTACAGATGAAAAAACTGAGGATTAGTGAAAAGAAGTAGCACGTATGGGATAAGGCAGATCAGTGACTGGAGTCACAGACAGAAAGTCTGATTTCTGAGTCTATTCAGTGAGCACGCAGACATCAGTGGAGTTCACTGATGTTTCCCCGTGTTTGTTCTCAATTTATTCTTCTTAATGAAGAACTGTTTATTCTACATTCCAAGATTGGTAAGGTCTCAGTAAATGTTCACTGAATTGAGGTTAATTATTTGATAACTATCTAATGTAAAAATTAAGAAAAATGGATCAAGAGTGAAGGAATCATGAAAGAGAAATATTAACTAATTTTCACCACTACAAAAGGGAAAGCACAATGGCAGCTACTTCTCCTTAGACTGAAGAAGATAAAATTACATCTAGTCTGACTCTCCCAAGTCTCACCTCCTTTCAATCAGATGAAAGCCAGGCCCTTTTTGCAACATTTTCTCAGAACATTTCCAAGTATTACTTCTCATTATTCTTATATTATTCCATTTGCATTTTAAGCATACAGTGTAAAAGCTTGAAAACAATGAAACATGCAAATAAGGAAGCTGAAAGTGTTCTTTGAAAAGTTAAGTGATGAAAAGTAATGGCACTCAAGTTCTTTAAATGCAATACATTATCTGTTAAATCAACTTTTCTGTGCCTTTTCTACCTTCCCCCTGCTTTTGTTACATTCTGCCTTCAAGTAAAAAATCTGCAAAAGCATTTTTGTAGGGAAAAGTAACTTTTAGACTTTGAATTATTTATTTTTAATTTTATAAATATAATGTCTTTCTTGAAGAAAAAAGCTTAACTTGGGTACATAATTCTATGACAATTCTCTGTTGTTGCTATTATATAAGTAATAGAGATTCATGTAATATTGAATATTCTTAAGGTATTAGGGCTCCCATGAGGGTCACAGCCTTCCTTTCCTAGCCAAAGCTAATCAACTCCACCCCACTAAGGATGGTTTTAACTAACTCAATCAACTCATGGTTATTGGGTTTCATAATGAAGAGTGACATTTGATAATTTCTATTTAAATAATGTTACCTTTAAACCATTATCTTTAATATTCTGAAAGCACTGAGAAGGAAAGTTACTATTTCTATTTTATTCACTTATTTTATTTTTTTAGATTATAGCCTTTTTATTAGTACCTGTTTGCAGTACATAATGACTAAATTGTGGGGAGTTGGTACATGTACGTAATACATCCCAATTCTTTTCTCATCACCTTCCACTCACCAACCTTGCACTTCCCTCCTTTTCCCTCCTTTCATCTCTTGGTCACCACCACTTTTGAAAAAGATCTGTCTCCCCATTTCCTATTATCTTTTATTTTGATTCATAATTTACTTATATTTTGGTTCTCTCATATAAGAGAAAACATGCACTATTTAAGCTTGTCTGTCTGATTTATTTCCACTTAATGTTATGGTCTAAAAGTGTGTCCATTTTTCTACAAATGGCTCAAATTTATCATTCTTTATGTCAGAGTAGTACTCCATTGTGTACAAATAGCACATTTTTTTTTTATCCAGTCATCTGTTTTTGTTTTGGTCAGCACAAAATTTATTTATTTTTAAATCTGTTAACACAGTTGCAGAACAGATCATTCAAGTTCCATTTGTGTGACCTAGGTTTGGTATGCATTTTTGCCCTCACATTTTAGTTTTCCTTGTTAATTTGTTCAGCTTTCTTACTGTTTTGGAAGCCTGCTTGTGCTCAAAGTCTCATCAGCACTTTTCTCCTAGATGACCTTTCATCTCTATTATCCTCAGTCTATCACATTCTCAGGGCCTTTCTTTATCCCAGTCCACCTTTCTGCCAGTTTGCCTGCCATTTTGGTTCATCCTGTGTATGACCACATGGTTCTACCATGTTTGTCAGCCATTTTGGTTGGTTGTGTGGATCAGTCACATGGTTCTGTCATTTGTTTGCCATTTTTTTTTAAACTGACCTCATGGACATCAGGAAATCTCACCCTTATAGGTAAGAACTAACCCTCTACTATTAGGAAATATATAGACCTCTTCTTGGCTTCTCTTCTGAATCAGATTAGATCCCCTCCTTGTTTCTTCTAACAGAAATTCAAGTAATTTCAAAACATGTGCCTAAGGGCCTGAGCCAAACAAAGGAATCAGCCAGGAAAGGTCAGCTCAAGCAGCTATGAATCAAAGTAGAGCTAACTTTTTACTTAAAACTTTTTCTCATAAATGTCTAAAAGACGTTTCCATCTTTACTAATGTAAACAAAGTAATTACCAAACTTTTTATTATTAAGAGAAATATAAAGGATACTGTTTCTCAAGTGGGCAAAGGAGCTCCCAGGAGGCTCCACTCTGATCTCCTAAGAGTTTATGGTTTCTAAGGGAGCCCCAGGGAAGCTTCATTCTGATCTTTTGGGCTCAAGTAGCCAACATAGCCACCAGAGGCTCTTGATATAAGGGACCCCTCCCCCCCATCTCCAGGGCGCCACTCTAAGGAAGTCCCTAATGGGCTCCACCCTTCCGCCTGAGTCAGTGGGCCACACTGGAGGCTGAGAGACACACCCCAGAGACTCTGTCCTTCTAGGAAAGCACCGGTGCCACCCCTGCTTCAAGCAGAGACATCTGCTTAGTACTATTTGAGTCTCACAAGGGATCATTTGTGAGCTCAGTGGGTCTCCTCGTTCTACATGAGATGACATTCTAAGAACCCCAGACCTAGTTTTTTTGTCTTCATAATGCAAGACACACTATGAGAAATACCCTGCAGATCCCAGAGACCATAGCCTGTATCCTTAAAAATTTAGAACAATTCAATCCTTAATGTAGCTAATTGGAGCCTCGGGGGCTCCGTCTTTGTCTTTAACAATTTATCTAATATTGAAATACTGTTTGGGTCCAGTGTGAACTGGGAAGTGGCAAGACACAGACACAGAATGGCAGTCTAAATTACGACAGTATTTTTCAGTTAGATAGATTCTTCAAAGAGCAAGGAAGACAGTGTGAAGTCCCTTATGTTCAGACTTTTATGGCTCTTTATCTCTGAAAGCACCCAAGAACTATGATACTTAAAAAGGCCTCCAAAAACAAAAATTATATCTTGTACTCAGATATGCACCTCTCTCTCAGAGCTGTATGGGTCTCTGCTGCCTGTCTCCACCAGAAGTTAGTGGACCAGAGAGCTCCAGTATTTCCAAATATGACCCAATTGCTGGGCATGGCTTTTTCTGTGTTCAACAACTGAGATCTGGATGGTGATGAAAGGAGATGTACCAAGAAAAAAGACAAGACAAAATTATGGCTGCTACAGTTGGCAATGGTTGAAGCACACCCAAGTTTTCCAAGGGAAATCCCAGGGCCAATCGAGGACTGCAAGAAAATGGAACACTAGGCACTTGACTGTACCTAGACACCACTGATCTTGCTCCATGTCAGGTAGCCAAAGTGCCTGACTCATGGCACTGGAGGATTAACTGCCCCACACCCAGAGAAGAGCTAAGCTAGCCAAAACCCTAACCTCCTACTCCGATGTAGAAGACTGAAAGGATCCAGGGCCACCTGCAATGTCCCTGTCTACAGACACCTCTCTCTCCAATAAGGAGACATAGATGACACTGGATGTCATGGGTAAGCACATTCAATTACACTGTTTTATCTTCCTTCTCTAGAAAGTCCTCTTCGAGATCTATAGCTAGAATTGGTATCAATGAGAACCCTAGTTAGAGCTTCTTTACTTCTGTTTTGACATGTAAATTTAAAGTTCGAATGTTCAACCATGACTTTTTAATTGTCCCATAGTGTCCTACTTCCTACCAGGAAGAGATTTACCAGCAAAATTGAGGGTAATTCTCCAGTTCTAGCAAAGGTCAGAGCAGATTTTATCTGTTTTGACTACACCAGGCCATGCTTCTAGACACACCTTAGGTTACCATAAAAACTTGCACTCTACGCTTATGAACAGGTGATTTCCCAGACCTGTACAAACAGCCAGGATATCATTAGCCTTGCCACTCTAAAACTCTTAGGAGGTGTGATTCACTGATAGAAGTAGCTTTGTCCAAAAAGGACATCAGAAGGCAGTTGTACATTTGTCAGTTCACAACATGTCGTTGAAGCCAAACCCCTCCCCGGAAGGACCTCTGCTCAAAAATCAGAGCTCATAACCCTTATTCAGACATTCACACGCTCATGCAGTGATTTGAAAAGAAAGGAGCTTGCTAACTAATAAAATAAAGCACAATCAGTAAACTCTGTGACTCCTAGAGACAGTCTATATTCCCAAGCACTGTCACTCATTGCAAAAGACACCAAAAAGACATCCCTGAAGTCTCCTTGGGGAATCACAAGGCTGACAGAGAGGCACAAAGGGTAGCTTTGCAGACCCTTAAGACATTAGCCTTATCTCTGTTTCTGAGGAACAATTAAAACTTGTCCTTCCTCGGGCTGGGGATTTAACTCAGCAGTGTAAGCAGCTGCCTGGCAAGTGTGACGTCATGAGTTCGATCCCTGGTACCAAAAGAAAAAAAAAAAAAACTTGTTCTTCCTCAAGGGACATGGTAAAAAGCTATAAGAACTCTACAGATTTCCTAGTCCATTGTCACAGGACTAGGAAAAAATCTTCCTCTGGATGACCTTAGGCTCCTCTTCAAAAAGCAAGACTCCAGTTCTGCTCTGAGTGAAAATAAGTACATTCACTATAAATGGGCACTGGTAGTCTAATAACCCCCTTTGCCATACTTTCTACTCCATAGGAAGCAGGGAACTCTGACCTGCTCCTTCTCATATTGGGGCTCTAAAATTACTCTCCTGACAAGTTCACCAAGCTTTCTCTCATTGAACAGGCAACTTAACAGTCCTTCACATAGAGACACTAACTCCCTTCTTCCTGTCATCTGACAGGTTTCTTTTCCACCCAGCTGGTGAGCCACAGCATCCCAAGGTAGTGGAACACCTAAGTGGATGTGGGGACTGCAGCCTCTTTCAGTCAGAAGTAGCTATATGAAGTCAGACACCTCCACCTCCTCTGCACTCCATAAAGAATGTGTGGGGAATTACATCTCTCAGAGGGAAATGAGGCAGGAGACTAGGGTGTGGCAAACTGGTTGAGCAAGTAAGTATGACCTGTCAATCATAGAAATACAAGAAATTTGCAGAAAAAACAGTTCCCTAAGCTATGCACCTAGTTCCCATCAAAGAATACTACCTCCAATTCTTCTCATGAGAACTCAAGCAGGGTTTTGATAGAATAGCCTAGATGTGACATCAGGGTGATACAGGAAACAGTGACCATTTTCTCCATCGTCACTGTATGATCTTTGCCACAGTGTTTTGCTCTCATCCTGCAGAGTGCACTTCTTTTCCTCCTTGTACTTGGCCTACAACTTGTTCTGTGGAGCATGTTTATTCTCCTACCTTTAGTAAATGTAAAACCTTGCTAAAAAGAAAAAAATCATTGCCTATGCCTATATCTTCAAGAGTTTTACCTATTTTAACTTCTAGCAGATTAAATGTCTATGTTTTAACATCTAGATATTTGATTCGTTTTTATTTAATTTAGTGCATGGTGGGAGATAATGGGACTAGCTTTAATTTTCTGCATGTGGATTGCCAGTTTTCACAGTATCATTAATTAAAGAAGTTAATCTTTCTTCCAGTATATATCATTGGCACCTTTGTCAAACATCAGATAGCTGAATATGTTTGGGGTTGTTTCTGCATCCTCTATTCTGTTCCATTGATCTGCATCATTTTTGCTCTGATATGGTGCTGTTTTTAATCACTGTAGCTTTGTAATATAACCTGCAGTTTGAATTGTGATGCCTTCTGTTTTGCTCTTGTTGCCTAGGATTGCTTTCGCTATTCTGGGTAACTTCTGGTCCCATATAAGATTTAGGACTGTTTCTCTAGTTCTATGTGGAATGCTGTTGGTAGTTTGACTAATATTGCATTAAATCTGTATATCAGTTTTGGAAGTATGGTGATTTTGATGATATTCATTTTGCCTATCCAGAAATACAGGATTTCCATTTTCTGATGTCCTTTTTAATCTCCTTTTATTTTTTTATTTTGAAAAGAATACAATCAAACAAAATAAAATGGAGTAAAGTCAATCAAAACAAGGCAATGAACATGGTACATGACTTTTAAACAGGGTAAAAAGCAATCGGTAAGGCTGCCATAATGCCTCTTGTTATCTGCAGTATACCTGCCCATACGATCAGGGATAAGTAAAATCAAACAAAATACAACAAACTAAAACAGTAGAAACAAAACAAAACATAACAAAACAAACAAAGCAAAACAATGTAAGCAATACAGAATTTCAAGATATTAGCAAAACAGCATTGGCTACCATAATAGTTGTTATCTTCAGATTAGTTGCCTACACCTTCAGACATATTAGAATCAAACCATACAGAATAGAGTAAAGTCAATCAAAACAAACAATGGAAGCCATACAGGGTTTCTAAACAAGCTAATTGGACAGCCTC
>RJWT010021228.1:0-17661 GCA_004365215.1 Cuniculus paca | reverse complement strand
AACTGAGTTTTCTAAGCTTACTCACTTACCCTAAAGGGAACACCGCTCCTTTACTAAGAAGGCTGAGGCCACCCTTTCTGGGCTTTTGTCTTCCATTTTGTACATGCCTATCTCTATTTTCCTGCTTTCATCTTGTCTGAAAGGAACTCTTCTTCCAACTTTCAAGGTTAATGCTCCTTTGCAGTGCTCATGATTCTTTCTCTTGTCTCCTTTCTCGTCTCCTCGTGTTTCTTTGGGTGTTCTCCTTTCCACAGTATTTCCTCTCTACTCTTCCCTTCCTATATAACTGCCAAGATATTTGAGCTATGCCTACTAGAAAATAAAGCAAAACAAAGACACAAACAAGCTAACAAAAATCTCTGCATGGTCTTTCTTTTCCTTTTGTCCTTTATTCTATTTGTTTCATGCTTTTCTCTCTTAAGTTACCAGTCAGTTCTCTGAGCCTCTTATACTTAACTACCAGCACAGTTCCCCTTATAACCCGATTTCTGTTTCTGCTATTTGAGGAAAGAGCTCTTTACAAAGCCACAGCTTCTAGCTTACCACTCTCCACTTGACTTTCTTTTGGATGCTTATGCATCACAGATATTAAAGTTAATATAGATGATCAGGACCTTCTCTTCCTTTGACTATGCAGATCTTCACTATCTATTTAATCCATAGAAATCTACCCTTGCTTCGCTGATGCATGGATATCAGTCTCTGTAGTCACCAGTAACTCCCAAATTGCTGAGTATACTTTAGTTCTTACCTCACTGGGTCTTTCTCCTGCACTTGACCAGATGGTCTCTTCTGCCTTTGCCAAACTGTCTTGTTTACCTCTATGGGGTTGTGGGCCTCTGATCCCCTAATTGTTCTGTATTTGTCTCTTTTTACTCCTTTCCTTCAGCTCTCTCAGGAAAGGCTAGTCTGCTCTGGGTGTAGTCTTTGCCCCTCACTTTATATGCTTTTCAGTGGTAGACTCATTTGTTGAAGCTTTGACAGGTCAGTCCCAAATCTGCATCTTCAAGCCCAGCCTCTACCTTGAACTTCCTTCTAGACATCTGCCAGTTTCACAGGCTCCCAAACATATGGACTAAGCACTGTCCATTTCCTCCCCCCAAACTTGCCTCTCCTTCTTCCTCCCTTAGTGGCTGTCTCCCCACCCATATTCCCTGTCAGAACTTTTAGAATCCTACTTATCAACTTTTCCCCTTCACTCTATTCGCTCTTGATGACTAGTTCTGCCAATTTAACCTACTAAATATTTTTCAGAATTCTTTCATTCTTCCCTAGAACTTCTGTCCCAGTTCAGGCCCTCATCATTTCTTGCCTGGATTCCCAATAGGTCTCCCTGCCCTTAGGCCTTTCCTCCTTAAATCAATCCTCCTTAGAGCAGGAAAATCTATTTTTAAAACGTGAATCTGACCCTGTTATTCTCCTGCCTTAATCACTTGGATAAAGTCCAAGCTGCTTAACATGGCATAAAAGGCCCTCATGATCTGCCTGTGCCAGCTCCTTGACCCTCACCTCCCACCCTGTTCCTCTCTCAGTGACACACTGAGCTGCCTGTGATCGCGCCTCCCCTTTGCACAGACCTCTGACTTCACTCGTGTCTACGTTTGCCAATGCTGCCCCCACCTGTCTGCAACAGGAGACCCTACCCCGCCACTGTTTATTAGGGATGAGCCCTCCTGGGTAAACACCTTCAGGACTTCCTAGTAACAGGTACATGCCTCCATCCCTGCACTTCCATGGTGTTTGATGGTTGTCCCTTACTTCTCTGTTTCTCCACTAATATTGAGCATCCTTTTGAATGGAAAATAGAGAGTTCCCAGCTTAGTCTTTCCCAGTTCAGAAATCTGCCTACTGGGAATAGACACCTTAAGGAACATATTGTTAGAAGGTGTAGTTGTCCTCCCTGATACCCATCTTTCTTATGTGCTGATATGAGCTCATGTGTGGTTTGCTGGACTCTGGAAGTCAATAATGAGATTGATGGATAGGGTCTTTCACTTTATTTGTTTATAAATATATGGGTCTCCTTGGCAGTGCTAGTGTATTAGTGGTTCTGTAATTCAAATTATCCTATTACATTTATATTTCCAATCATCTTTAAATATGACAAATTCTATAAATTATCACCTGTTCTGTGAAGTAGAGAAGAGTCTAGCATAGAGGTTAAGAACTTCCCATTTAGAAAATTATAGACTAAACCTGTCTCTCACACACTTAATATTTAATTTTGGTCTAATGACTTAACTCACTGAACCTTAGTTTGCTTATAAGTAAAGAAGAGATAATAAGAATATCTAATTCCTAAAACATATATTAGTATTGTATATGGTAATATTTATAAATGATGTAGTGCTACTACACAGTGAATACTCAATAGGTGATGACTTTTGTTATTATTATTCAACTGTTAAAAATATATATAGGAAAAAATCAAAGAAACTAAGACCTTACACAAAGCGCTTGAATTTCTTTGGGTATCGTTTCTTCATATGTAAAGTAAGAGGGTGGTAGGTATAACCATTGCCTCCTCATCCTGGCTTTTTTAGAAAACCAACCTACCCACAATTCTAAGAAACAGTCCTCTGTGCCATGCAACTCTCCTCTCCTGAACCACAGTTGACAGGGACACGGGTGGACTATCAGATTCTCTTCCAGGAGCTGGGGACTTGGTTACTGAGACAATGGCTCAGGTGATGAGTGGGAACATGAGGAGAAAGGCATGAGGAGAAAGGTTTTAGAGGGCACAGAAGTAAAGGCATAATGATTAAATCTAGGTTATAGGAAAGCCATGGAGTAGACACAGAGTAAATCTGAAAGCAGAGTGCAGGATAGAAAGGAATAAAAGCGGGAGAGAAATCACTCTGCTTTGAGCCAGGATGAAGAAATTCTAACACCTGAGTTTGAGGTCTCTTGAGTCCTACATTGCCTTGTTTCCTGTCTTTGTATATGGATGAAATGAACTATTTTATCTTTATATGAAGCGCCTCTCCTCAAATTAGCTTAATTAGGGATCTGTTTCCAGCAATTAAATGATCCCTAATCCCTAAAGTGACCTTTTATCTTGAAAAACTACACAAAGTGGTTTTATGCTCTCCTTTCAATCTTCTTTCTTGGGAGTTGGTAAAGGAACATTGTAGCAACCTTTAGTTTACTTAGGGCTTTTCTTTAATGAGTTTTGGTCAAATCTTTCTACCTACACATTAAGGAAACATGATTCAATATTTTGCTGATTGTTAGAGGTATAACAAGCAGATATTGAGCTCAGCAATAATCTTTGATAAACCCAAATGTGTTCCTTGGATTTGACTCCAAATCCTTCAATTTATCTAAATGTTCTAGAATTTTTATCCAGAGACATTGCCTATCTTTCAACAAATCTGCCAGGCATTTGTCTTAACACTCTCTCATGAGTTGATAAGGCTTGGAACATTAGCAACAGTGTGTCAGAACACCTTAAGCAAAAGCACAACTCAGTCTGGGTGGGCAGGGCCTGAGGGTGCTTTGGTTATACTATGTACATGTGGGTTCATGGTATCCCAGAATAGCTACTTTAATTAATTAACTAAAATTAACCGTTTTTTTTTTTTCATTTTTACTAGTCCCTTTTCAAGTCCTTGTAATCGCACATGGCTAGTGGCAACTCACAGTGCAGACAGTTTATTTCCCTCTACAATGGAATTTCTATCAGACAGTGTTGCACAAAAAGGCCTGGTACCTAGTTCTTGAAAGATATAAGTAGCCAATAGATGCAGCAGACTCAGAAAGTGGTTCTTGAGTAGAAGACACCAAGATAGGGACCCTCAGAAAATGTAGTATTTGAAGGCAACAGTAGGTAGCAGTTCCCCTGTCAGCCAGCAGGACTTCAGGGACAGAATTCCAGCTCCTGGGAAGGAAAGTGTATTAGTTGGTGTAGATAGAATGGGCTTGGTTGTGAGACAGAAGACTTCCATACTACCACTTTGAAAGTCAATAATTTAAACACAAGCCTGGTTTATTCTCTATCATGAAGCCCAGTGGTCAACCCTTTTTGAAATTTGCATAAGAATTGTGAGATGGAGCGTATGGTCAGCTCTCTAGATTCAGAAGTGGCAATACCTCCCTTTTGCTTACAGACTATTAGCAAAGCTAATACACAGCTCTAACTCCTCCAGAAAGACTGGGAAATGTAGATTGGATGTGTATTTGGTTAGCATTAACCATCTCTACAACAACTAGCCCTGTAGGTAACAACAGTGTTCCAGAAGCTGATAAAAGAGTCATTTGCAGACCCGTTGAGGATTGAGATTGTTCTGGTATTTATATGGCACCTGACGCACAGTAGGTGCTTGGTAGGAAGTTGCTGGATGGTGTTGACCCAGATACTAGAGCTGGGGCCCAACATGACCACTGGATCCCAAAGAGAGGGGAAACAATGTTGAGGCTCGAAAGGTTGGGGAAAGCTCCTTAAAGCCTTTCAGACTACAGATGGACTTGGCTCAGAGGGCGAGGGAGAGGGTGGTTAGGTTTTGCTCATGCACACAGACTAGTAAGGTCTCGATGCCACCGTATCTCTTCAGTTTGGTATTTCACTTCTAGATGTAATTTAATGTTCACAGCAAACACAAAGATTTTATTGGAAATGCCTGATCAAGATTACAGGGAAAGACCTAACACTGGTCCTTTATAATTATCTTCCTGGAGAAGTGACCATTCATTTACCTTACCCTTTATTTTCTGTTTCTGAGCCCATGCCTTTTCTCATATAAGTCCACTTCCCTCACGTCCCCATCATGCCCTGATTTCTTAGCAGTCTTTGAAATGGAATCTTGCCAAAGGCTTTTTGAAAGTCTGAGTAGATTACATCCACCAGTTCCCTTATCTACATGTCTATTTATTCCCTTCCAGAATATCCATAAATAAACATTGGCTCTGTCCCAAGATTCAATCCTTGGGGCTTTGTGCCTGTCTCTTTATTCTCTCACTTAGGGACCACGTACACTGTTAAAGCTTTAACTGCCTCCTCTCCAGGGCTGATCTGCACAACCCCGCCCTCTCTGCAGTCTCCATTCTGCATCTGGTCCTTTCCAAAACACCTCCCATGAACCACCCCCCTCTGCCTCCCTTTGTCTCCCATTTCTGTCTCTCTTGTATCACCAAGGTTCTCGTCACTCAGGTTTAGCACTGTGACTCAGCTTTGACTGCTCACTCTCCCTCCCCACACTCCCATCCCCTGTTAGTCATGAAGTCTTATGCTTCCTTTATCATGCCTCTCAGATTTCTTCCTTCCTTTTCCTTTTGCAGTGTCATCGCTCAAATTTAGGGCCCTGTGGTATTATTCTTGTGGCATTGTATAAGCCACCTTATAAGCTATGCTTCTCCTTCTGCCAACTCATTTTACATTCATTCATATTGAGCCATTGGGTTTGGAGACATTTAAATCTGTATTCAAATCCTAGCATTATCATTTACAAGCTGAGTGATCTTGGGCAAGTTACTTTACCTCTCTATATCTACAATATATGGAATCTTAATTATTCTTAATAACAATTAAGAAATCAAAAGTATTAATTTACTGTGTTCTAGGAATTGCCCTAAATGTGGCAGACAGGATCTCATTTACTCTATAATAAACTTATGAGGTAGTTATTATTATTGCCCTTATTTTACAGATTGTAAGTCTAAGAAAATTAAGTAACTTGCCCAAGATCACATAGCTAATAATCCTAGTGTTCAAATCTAGGCAGTTTGATTCTAGACTCCATATCTAGTCATTGTGTTACCCTGCCTCCTAATATTGTATTTGTTCAATAAACGTTAGTTACATTAATAATAATCACCCTAAAATGATTTGATCCTCCCTGTCTGTGGTCATATTTTACAGAATAAAACCCATTAAGTTAAAAAGTGTGTTGTGGCAACCACTATCTAAAATTTTTTAATTCTTTCAAATTATTATTATGATTATTAAAAATCCATAACATTTTGATGTTTCTGATTATAATAAAATTCATGTATTAGACTAACACTCTCAGCAAGAAGTATAATAGCTGGATAAAATTGCAAAATGACTATATGGAAGTATAAGAGGGCCTCTAAGGCAGCCATTACATGAAGGGTTAAAATCTCGAGGAGATAAATTTCTAACCTTAAATCCGTGTGTTATAAAAGGAAGACTGGAAGTCAATTATTTAACTATACTTCTCAAAAATCTCAAGAAATTCTCAAGTAATTAAAGGAAGGAAATAACAAAGAGCAGAAATCAATAAATAGAAAGTAAATGTAAAATTAGAAAAGAAAGGTCAAACATTTGTTGCTTGGAAAGCGTAATAAATTCTATGAAGCTCCAGTTAGACTGGTCAGAAAGGTAAGAAATAAATAAATAAATAAACTGTATTGGAAAAGGAATCACTGTCACAAAGCCTACAGGTATTATAAAAATAATAAATGATGTCATGAATGACTTGACTGTCAGCCAGTAAATTTGGAAATTTGGATGAAATGGATAAAGTCTTAGGATAAAATAAAATGTACTAAAGCTGACATAAAATGAAATAAAAAATATGAACTTTTCCATACTATTTAAAAAATTAATCCTCAGTTTAAACTATCTGCAAAGACATGTTGGGCTCAAAAGACTTCATTGGCAAATTCTTTCAAAAATTTTAGAAAAAAACAGTCAATGTTAAATAAACTCTTTCAATAATAGAAAGAGATAGTTTTCAACTCATTTTATGAGGCCAATGTAACTTTGATACTATATTTGGTAAGGATATTACAAAAAGAAAAAGTATGCCATGACAGTTCTCATGAAAATTGATACAGCTTTAATAAGAAAATAGGAAAAATTCAATATACATGAAAAGAATGATGTGTCATGACTATGTGGTTTAGCCCAGGAATTCAAGGATGGTTTAAGGAATATCAAAATAAAATTATATTCATATAGTAAAAGAGAAAAATCATGTAATCATCTCAGTATATTAAAGTAAGTGTTTGATAAATTTCACATCTGTTCATGATTGGTTTAAAAAAATAGGAATGGTAGAAATTTACTGATAAAGGCTAACTTTAAAAATTCTACTTAATAATTGAAAGTTTCCTCTTAAGGGTAATGAGACAAGATTGTCTACTATCAGTTTCTATTCATCGTTGTATTAGATATACCAGCAAGTTAAGTAAGGCCAGGAAAGAAATCAAAAGCTATAGATTAGAAAGAAAGAGAGTTATCGTTATTTG
Organism: Cuniculus paca; assembly: GCA_004365215.1. NCBI lineage: Eukaryota > Metazoa > Chordata > Mammalia > Rodentia > Cuniculidae > Cuniculus > Cuniculus paca. The sequence continues at coordinate 10,449 of RJWT010021228.1, read as the reverse complement.
CAAATGATATTATTGTGTAATATCTAAAATTATATACAAAGGTTGTTAGCACTGATAAATAATTTCAGCAAGATCCTAACATTTATTTATACTAGGAAAAAGCACCAAGAAATAAAATTTAAGAGGGAATCACTATAGTACTAAAACTATATCAAGTAACTAGAAGTGAATTGAATGAAATGAATCCAAAGAAAATCACAAAACATTACAGAGAGAGAGAGACATGAGAGAGAGAAGAAGGAGGAGGAGACAAAAAGCTAAGTGAGTGGAAAAATGTATCATGTTATTTACTGGAAGAGTCAATTTTATTGGTTTCTCAATTTTCCCAGGGAATCCTTTAATCTTATTGAGATTTCAGTCAAAATGCCAGTAATATTTTACACGTGAAAATCCACAAGTTGATTCTTAAATTAATGTGGAAATGTAAAGATGCAAGACTAGCCATCACGATCTTGAAGATCACAATTGAAAAAGAAAGATTGCATGTAAATATTTATTATAAAAGTAAAGTAAATAAGGAAATATGTTATTGGTGCCCGGAAAACCCAATAGATTATAATGTAGCATTCAGAAGCAAATCTACACCTGCGTTGTCCTCAGATATACAGAAAGGAAAGGAAGAAAGAAAAAGATTGAGAATAAGGAGGAAGATAGAAGTAACTTTTCATCTCTATGAATTGTCTATTCTACGTATTCCATAGAAGTTGAATCATGCAATATCTATTCTCTGCATCTGTTTTATTGAACTTAGCAAAATGTTTTTAAGTTTTGTCTGCTTTGTTGCATGGAGATGCAGAGTATTCATTTTTATTGCTGTGTAGTATTCTGCCCCTTGACCATAACACATTTTATTTATCTATTCTACCGTTGATGTACAGTTTTGCTTTCAGTTTGAGGACTACCACAAATAATGTCACTAGGAGCATTTGGAAATCTTTTGGCATTCAACATTAGGGCTGCTAAATTTGTGGGGGAAAACATTTAGAATTTGTCCTTTCTTGTAAGTTACACTTCAATTAAAAATTATTTTGAAATAGCAGAAGTAGGAGGAAAGAAGAAAAGAGAAGGACTGGGGACATAGCTCAGCGATACAACACTTGCCCAGCAAGCATAAGGTCATGAATTTGATCCCTGGTACAGAAAAAAAAAAATCCCAGAAGAGGAGAGAAAAAGAGAAGCCCACAGAATGATGCATAAAACTCTTGGCCTTCATTCTGTTCCTTACATATCTCTTCTCCTTTCCTATCTTAGGACCTCTACACATACTATTTCTGCTACAGATACTTTTTCCCTCAGTCCTCCTCTTCCTTCACATACTAGTTCAGTTCTTGTTTAGATTGAATGAATGAATGAATGAATGAATGAATGAATCGGTAGGAGACCAAATACCAGGCTGTCTATAAGTAGCCTACTGTTCCATATCTGCCTCACACAGCCTCCAGTCCTGTCCTTTTAACTTCCCTTTGTGTGGGCTGCCCATCTGTACCTCAATGCACACCTGAATACATGAACTTTGTGATCTTCCTCTCTGCTTCTTTCAGCTCTTGTGTTTTTCAGTGTTTGTGTTATCAGAACACCAGAGATAATCCACTTTTGAAAATAAGAGGTCTATTTTTGTTCCTGATTTTAGAGTTTCTAGTTCATAATCAGATGCTTTTTGTTTTTACTTTTTAATTTTTTTTTCAAAATCATTGTTTTAAGGATTCTGATGATGGAGGGCAGCAGCAGGGAGCATGTGGCAGGAAAAAAATCACTCACCTCATGTCGAGGGAGTCAAAAAGAGTGGAAAAGGGGCTGGGGTGCCACAATCCCCTTCCAGGGCACATCCCCCAATGACCTAGCATCTTCACTGGGATTCACCTCTTAGAGACTCTGCTACTTCCCAGTAGTGTCGCCCTGGGAACTAAGCTTATAATGCGTGGGGCTTTGGGGGACATTAAAGACACAATCTAGTGCTTCTTGGTGTGGGCTAATATCCCAATACTCCAGTGGCATCACATGACATTACAGGATGGATTTTTCTGCGTATCAGCCAGGGTGAGAGCAGGAATAGGGCTAGCTTGGGTGAGCTGTATTTCTCTACAACTTGCTGCTTGATTAATCTCCTCTTACCCACTCACTGGCATGGGTGGTTATCGCTGTCATTTTCTACCAGGCAAGATGCACCGAGTGCCTTTTCAAGCTGCTGCTAGGACAGCTTAAGTGAGCTTCAAGCCAGGTGTGAGTGATTTGTGACTCTCTCAGCTCCACCCCACCATCAAGCTCAGTCCTTTCCAGGGAATGAATGAGTTTGATGTCCTGGGTCATGGTTTCAGCATTATAGCCAATTTCCCACTTATCACATGGCCCAGTGGACCGGGACCCACAGCGCATGATCCCAGCCCCTCATTCTATCCCCATCCTCCTACGCCTCCAAAACTGATGGGGTTTCTGAACATAGAAGTTGGAATATCAGGGATCAGAGAAACTAATGAAGTGTTAATTTATTACTGCTGTGCAAGATGAAGGTGCTGGTGAGGGGATAGCAGGGTCATGTATCTTCCTTAGGTAAATGGCATCTTCCAGAAGCTGTCTAATCATAGTGGAAAGGGACCCTGAGTTAGTCAGCATTCTCCATGGACAGAGAACCAATAGGATAGTTGGGTTGGTGTGCAGGTAAGGTGATACATAGATAGATGATAGATAGATAGACAGGGAGATTTATTAGGGAAATGGGCTCAGGTGATTATGAAAGCTGAGAAGTCATATGACAGGCCTTCTGCAAACTGGAGAACACAAAAGTTGATAGTGTGACTCAGCCCATACCCGAAAGCCTCAGAACCAGTGAAGCCATGCATATAATTCTTAATCTGAGGGCAAAGACCTGAAAACCCAGAGGTTACAGGTACAAGACCAGTATATTCAAAATTCTCATACTCAAGGGCAGAAAGAGATGAGTGTCCCAGCTCTGGGATAGAGAGCTTGCCTTTCCTTTGATTTTTTGCTCTGTCTGGGCCTCAGCCAATTGTATGGTGCCACCCACATTAGGTGAGGGCTTCTTAATCCACTAATCCAAATACCAATCTCATCGACACACCAGAAATAATTCTCCCCAGCTACTAGGTTGCTATGACTGATATCTAAAATGTTCACAAAGCCTCGTGTGCTCCCAGGATGAGCTTTTGGGAGGTGACTGGATCATGGATGTGTGATCCTGGATCATGGGTAGGTGATAACTGGATTAGCCCATGATTGAATTAACACAGTTCTGGTTGTGGCTGAATGAATTTACTGAAGACAGAAGACCCACCCTGGATGTGAGTGGCACCAATAAAACACTTTTAGCCTGGATGGAATAAAAGGAGAAAGGCAGGCTCTCTTCTACTGCTGCTTCCTGCCTGCATATCATGGACGGATGTTTCCCTGCCATTTCCCTCTGCCATGTTTGTCTTGCCTTGCAGCCAGCCAGCTGTGGACTGAAAACTCTACAAACTGTGAGCTAGAATAAATCTTTCCTCCTTTACCTTGTGGGTGTGATATTTTGCCCCAGCAATGAGAAAGTAACTAAGAGACAGGTATCCCTTAATACAGTCAAGATGACCCCTAAATGAGCCATCAGTTTCCGCCCCCTGCACATCCAGAATGACAGATACATGTTGGCACACTGTTTTGTTCATCTTTCTAAAATTTCTCTCATAGGTTGGAAATTTCAACCCTAATAGTGACGCTAAGTTTATTTTGCTGCTATTATTAGTCATTTTTTTCATTGCTAGGACAAAATATCTGACATATACAACTTAAAGGAGAAAATATCTATTTGATTCATGGTTTCAAAGGTTCAGTCCGTAGTCAGCTGGTCCCATGATGGATACATCATGGGTGAAGGGTATGGCAGAAGAAAGTTGCTAACCCCATGGGAGCCGGGAAGCAGACACAGGGAATGAACCATAGAAAGAGGCAAAGCCCCCAGTAAGCTATCTCTTCCAAAAATTCACTGATGAGGTTTATGCCCCCATGATTGAGTCACCTTCCAAAAGCACCATCTCTGAACACATGAGCCTTTGGGAGGACATTTTTGTTCCAAACAACAACACTTTATAGAAAGGTTTGCTCTGCCTCTCCCATTCTGGAGACAGGGGACATCTTTAACTGTATCCATTCGTTCATGCTTTCATACATTCAACACATATTTATTGTGTGAAAACTATGTGCTGTTCTCTGGGCTAAGTGGGTGGTACTATGATGAAAATGGCCTGGCCCTCATGGAGAGTGAGATTAATTGACAATAGACTAGCAAGTAGTTGTGAGTTGTAGTGAATGAACAGAGCAGGAAAAGTGAGCCATTGTCAGAATATCCAGTAGAGGAGAGGGAGGGGCTGCTCTAGACTTGGGGTCCAAAGACTTCTCTGCGGAGGTGATCCTTAAGCTGGAAAAAAGTCAGACACCATATGTAAGAAGAAGGAAGAAGAGTCTTCAAGGAAAGGAACAGCATGTGTGAAGATACTAAGCCACAGGAGCTGTGCCCTGAGCAGCCGGACACTGTGTCCCTGACATGCCCCCTGGCCTCTGCCTCTTGGATTTCTTTCCACTGAGGAATAGGAGTCCTTCCTCCATAACAATGCCTCTTTCTCCTCCTGCAGAAGCCTTTTGCCAGCCCACCCCACGCTGCCAGCAGTGTCAGCTGATCCCTGGGCAGTTACAATCAACAAAGAAGCAGAGAATCAGGAGCAGGGAAAATTCCCACCAGAGTCACTGAGGTCATCTGGCTGGGAAGACAGACTGTGGAGAGGATATTCTTTTTCTTCCTTTGCTTCCCACATTCCAGGGGATTAGGAGTGATGCTCATTGCTACCCCCATCATTGCCTTCCTTCCTGAAACATTTTGCTGTTTCCTAAACGCTTCCAGGTCATCACAGGCAGCTCTCCCCACACCACTGTCAGGCCGCCAGGAACAACCTCTTCCTTTAGCTCTGAGTATGTTCCTAGTCCTTAGTGCTGGCATCTTCTCTCAGACCCACGCTGCCCCTAAAACCTTTTGCTTTTGTTTCTTACTACTTGCTGACCCCTCCCCCAACTTCTTCCCTTTTCCCTGAAGCGTTCTCCCTTGAAGGATAAAGTGAGCTAGAGACCTGAAAACATGTAAAATGGAATGGTTTACACGCAGTTATGCAATACTATCAGCTGCTACCTGCATCTTAGCCATTTCTCTTCCTTCTTGCTAATAGACTTCTGATGTTTGATCAGGTGAAAGTATTCCTTGTCCCACAGGGTTAAACATATTTGGCTTAGCCCCATCATTACAACCTGATCTCTGCTGATATGTTTGGCTCAGGAATTGACAATATGGCATAATTTTGACAAGTGAGATACATGTCAAAGTCTGGGGACCTCACAGATAATCGTACTGCCTGAAAATGGGTAAACCAAAGGGGGAAAACGTTCTTTTCTCCCTTTGCACTCTTCCATCTTGGCTTGACACTGATTGGTGAGATTCAGAGGTTAGAACGTTGGAAACCAGTGTGGTGATCAGGGCTGCAGAGCAGAGGATGGACAAAGACCTCTGAAGACAGGGAGGGCAGAGCCAATCCCCAGGCCACCTAGGTCTAAGCTTCTTATAAATAAGAAATGCACATCACTGAAGTTTCAATCTTTAAATCCTTGTTGCGCAAGTATGGGTCCAGTATGAGGTGCATCAGCCTCACCTAGGACACCTGCTAGAAATGCAATCTTGAGCTTCCCTCCAAATCCACAGATTGCACTTTAAAAAGATCCTCCTTGTGACTCTTGTGCACATTAAGGTTTGAAAAGCTTTGTTACAATCATAGTCAGATTTTTTTGAAGTTTGTGGTTTAAATGATGCTAACTGGTAGCATACCCCAGTTTAGGATTTCTTGGGGCTCTAGGAACATTTATTTGATTCCAGATTCCAGATGGCAGATGTTCATCTTACTATCTCCATGGAAGGTCTGAGTTCCAAGATGGTTAACTCAAAGAGACCCCTGGAGCTATCCTGGGGAGATGACAGGGGAGCCCTAGGGAATGGAGAGTGGTTGAAATGAAGTGGCAACTGCAGGCCTGAAGGGAAAGCTCTGTGAAGGATCATAGATGGGAGCCAAGACTGTCCTTTTGCTGACCAGAGTGGGCTGAACACAAGGTAGCAACAATTAGCCTACACGCTCTACATGGAAGTTCATAATGTGTACTTTCTCCTCAGGGGCTGAGGAAGGATTCGGGGCTGAGAAAGGTCACTGTTACCAGGGTGGGGTGGGCTCTCCTGGCCACTTGGTCATGGTCTGGCTCCTTGGAAGGTGGTTGTCAATCCAGTGTTGGCACCTGGTAACATTTCCAACTCTTGAGATGTACCCATATTTTCAGTTCCATTCTGTGTCCTAGTAGTTTCGCCTGTCTTTGGAGGCAATGTAAGAGAGATTTTCCTTGATATCAGGTCAGGTTTGGGAGAAGGATGTCTGTCTACTTTCATGCACAGCTGGACAGGAGATGCTGCTTCTGAGAAGGACAACTGGCCTCACTCCTACAAGCATGAAAAGCACCATCTGTGTGTGCTCTAAGGCCTGGGGTCCCAATGTGGGACCTGTTATTCACACAGATTATCCCATACGGTTGTCCTCTGCCACAGGTCCCCCTTTCCTCTCCTCAGCTACCTCCTAAAGATCATGGTTCCCCTTCCCCAGTTAGTTCATGTGGACCTTGCAGATTCGTTTATTATGGAAATCAAATACCAGATTAGTTTGGAACATGGAATTTGGAGTCAGACATAGCTGTTGGGTTCCTGGCTCTACAGTTTACTAGCTATAAAATCTTGGGCAAATTAACTTTTTTGAACCCCAGGCTCCTCATCTTGTGAAATGGGAATAGCCATACCTACCTTTTAAGGTTGGCATTAAGACTAAAAGAAAGAGCCTGTGTGTAGCACTCAGGAAACACCCATTGAATGGGAGCTGTCATTATCAGTATTATATGTGACTTTAAAGGCAGCAATATTGGTGAGCCACATGCTAAACTTGTCTAAACATCTGACTGGATGAACCAGATAGGGAGACAGCCAAGTAGAAGCTGCTTTGCTGTCCCAGAAACCAATTCCCTCAGCGTGGCCCCAACCCACCTAGCTGTGAAATTGAGATCATTACCTACTTCGTCACAGCTACCTTTCCCTGCTTTCTCATCGTTCGTGAGGGAGGTATAGGGTGGGGGCTGAGATGAAGTATAGCCTCTCAGCCCTACTTTCCCCCAGGACCCTTCTTCCCTACAGTGAGCTCTCTGCTGCAGTCATCTCTTCCCTTTGGCTGTTTTTTTTTTAAGCAAGGACTTCCAGACCTTCCTTAGCCCATCCACTACTTATCCCTCGATTCACTATTGGCTATTGATTAATCGCATACCAGTGTGAGGCAGGTGCCATGTTAGTTGTGAAGGACACAACGGCAAACAAGATGTGACTCCTTGAATCATTCAGTGGTCAGACAGACCCCGGAGGGGATGCCAGGTGAGGTTGTGCGTGATGATTTGCTGAGACACTAGGCAGCCCCTTCCCCTGGTGACAGCACATGTGAAGAAGGGAAAACGGAGGGCTCTAACTTCAGATAGGCCTCAGGATGGTGTGGAGGTGGAAGGCGGCTCCTCCTGCTTCTGCTGCTTTGGGAGCATGGTATCCTGGCAAGGAGATTGATGGGGCTGGAGGAAGGTGTTATGATGTTATGAAATGTCCCTCAGACACTTAGGTTCATGTGTTGAAGGCTTCATCCCTGAGGCAGCCGTGTTCCAATATGGAGACTTGAGGAAGTAGTCGGATCATGAAGACTCTGATATAAAATCAATCCACTGGGGGATTCCTAGCTGAAGGGACTGTAAGAGAGGTGGGGTAAAGTGTAGGAAGAAGGGCCTAGTGGGAAAAGTAGGTCATAGGGGGCAGGGTGGGATGCCCTGAAAGGGTGTAAAGGTACCTCTTATTTACAGCTTTTCATCTTATTCCTGGACTCTCATTCTCTTACCTTATTCTCTCTCTCTCCCTGCTCCCCTCCCTCCCTCCCCTGCCTGCTGGCTGCCATGAAGTGAGCAGCTTTCTTCTACCATATTTCTTCCTTGCCACAGGCCTAAGTGAAATAGAGCCAGCTGAGCATGGACTGAAACCTCTGAAACTGTGAGCCCAAAATAAAACTTTTCTCCTTTAGGTTGTTATTCTCAGGTATTTTGTTGTAGCAATGGAAAGCAGACTGACACAGTGGGAGCTGCCTCTTTGTGTGGCTTGAGGGCCTCGACTGGCAGATTGTGAAAAGCCTGAGCAGTTTTAACCTTTGGGAACTTGCCAAAATAACCACAGAAGATGCTGTCTCAGGTAAAGGTGCAGTTCTAGGAATCAACAACTCTTTGGGCATCCATGCTAACACATTCTCCTTTGTGCTATAGGCTGCAGAAATCTGGGGAAATGTGCGTTGCCCTTAAACAGCGCCACAGTGCATTCACATGGCATTCACAGTGCACTCGCACCAAAGATTCACCCTCTGTCTTCCATTTCCCTTCTTCCTCCACTCCAGAGCATTTAAAAGTGACATCATAAGAGGCTTGGTGCCACCTGCCTACCAAAATACTCACCCAGCAAGCAGGAGTCTACTGCCTTTCTCAGGAACTGGTGATCTGTGTAACTTGTACCCCCTACATGTGTTCAGGAGGCAACTGCCTTCCATTTCTTTCAGATGTTATTCAACCAAGACTTTACTTCAAATCTCTACCCCACTTCTTATGCATAGCACTCTGTTCTGACAGTTACACCCTCAAGTTTGGGGGCTTTGAATCTGCGTTCCTCCAGATGCTTTGTCTCTAGCTGATCTCATTCAGCACTATGACTCTAAATAAAAATCCATTAACCAGCGACTCCAAGTCCAACCACTTATATTTGACCTCTGCACTTAGATGTCTAATATGCATTTTGACTTAGCAGAGCCTTTAACTGCACTTTCTCACCCCAACATGTTCCTTTCAATCTTCCCCAAGCAATAATTAAAATCCTATCTATCCAGTAGTTCAAGACATAAACTTTAGAGAAATCAATTCTTCTGTTCTCTCATCCTGCACATCCAATTCACCAAGTACTGTCGTCTCTATCTCCAAAAATTTCCTTGACTCTAATATCTATTCCTCAAAACTACTTCTTCCCTAGTACAAAGTTCTCCCCACAAAACCTCTGTAAAAAGCCTCCTACTTCATTTGCTTCCTTCCACTCTTGCCCTGCTAAAAAAAAAATTCCACTCTCCACATACCACTCTGTGTAAATTTTCTATTTTATCAAACAATGTTGCTCCAGTAGCTTTTCATCACAACAAAATGAAAGACCCACTATTCTGGAGTGATCTCCTTGATCCTACTTCATTGGCTCCCACCTGCCTCGCTGTACCCCTTTCTTTCCCCATTAGTTTCTCTTCAGCCTTCCACATTCCCATTGCCTGAAACATACTCCATCCAGATGGCCATGTGGGTAACTTAGTACTGTTTAACTCAAATGAGTCCCATTCAAGAGGGCTTTAGTGAATTATACTTGAAATAGTCCTCCATGCCATCTCAGTTGCTGTCTACTTCATTCCTCTCTTTTAAGTGGTATCTTTGGGCTCTTTATTATCATCTGCAGTCATTTTGTTGGATATAAATTAGCTGTCCCCTCCCTACTGCCTCTATATGTATATTATCCTTCCAGTGTTTGGAAGAGTTTAGAAGAGCCCATGATCAGTAAACACTTAGTGAATGAATGAATGCATGGACAATGTGAACACTTTTTAGAGGTCATTCATGAAAGATGTCTTGAAGCCCAGACTCAGTGCCAGAAGGGACCTTTATCTAGGAGTGGTTTTACTTATTGAGCACCATCAGCATGCCAGTTCTTCACATTGTAGAGTCTCATTGAATCTTCAGCCATCCTCAGAAATGCACACTATTATACTTTCTATTTTTTATGAAAGGAAAGTGCAGCAGATAGAAGCTTAATAAATGGCTCAGACTCACGAGCGAATGGTGGAGATATGACCCCTCTTTATCATCTGGCTCACGAGAAACATTCTCTCGTCTATTCATGTGTCTCCTATGTGTCTGGTGGAGTGAGGCTTGCTATCATGCCCATCTTGGGGTAAGGTAGTTTCTGGCCTAGGGACAGAAGATAGGGAATCTCAGCTCCTGTGTCTTGTGGTTGCCTGCAGCTGGGGAGCTCTGCAGAGGCCCCTCAGTTTTTCTATCAGCAAAGGAAGAGAGCCTGAGCCTGGCACAGTGGAGAAGCTGGTAATTTACTTTTGTTTTCCTTTCCTATGGTGTGAGACAGCCATGGTAATTTGGCAGCAGCTAGAGAGTTAAGTGACAGAGATAGCGATTCTTGAAGCAGAGAAATGGATACAGTACCTTCTGGAGGGTCATAACAGTTCCCTCAGTGCTGATCCTGTGAAAAGTTTGCATACATAAATCTGTTGCAAGGCT
>RJWT010021227.1:0-17664 GCA_004365215.1 Cuniculus paca | reverse complement strand
TATTCTAGGGTGTTACGGTTTGTATATAGATGGCCCCCCCAAGCCTCATGTAGTCATGGAAGCAGCTGAATCTAGCATTTGTGGTTGACTCGTTGTCTAGCGCTAGGATTGACTGTGTGAGCTCTGCACCCGCCCAGGGGTGGAACCGACATACAATGTAAGATCGGAATGGGGGCATGTTTTCCTCTTCGGCGTGGTTGGCTCTTGCCGCTTGCAGCCACCATGAACGGCTGCCCTCTTTTGCTCTGGCTGCTGCCTTGAAGTGTTGCCCCAGTGCCATGCCACCTTGTCTTGTAGTCAGCTGATTATGGACTGAAATTCCCAGAAACTGTAAGCTAAATAAACCTCTCCTTCCTTCACTTTGGGCATCAGGTATTTTGCCCCAGCAACAAGAAAAAAGTAACCAAGACATAGGGAAAAATTACTGATAGTCTATCCAAGCCATCATGAAGAGTGGAATTAACATGTAAGAATTTTGTAGTCAAGAAGCCATTCTCACCTGCCGTTCAAGAATATGAATCAGCAATATAGAACTATTATCAAAGAGGGAAACATGATCAGGAATTGCACTAACCAGAATATAACATACAAAAACTGTGAAATAAGCCACTCACTGGGTTCAACATTGATAAATCCCATCTTAGAGTCTAATTTTTCAAGTCCATATTTTTAAACACAATGTTAAGAAATTGCAGATGGGCCACCGAAAAGAAAGAAAATTACTTGAAAGTAAAAACAAACAAAAAAATTATCTATGCTGAAAACTGAAAGAAAGTAGAGTCCTTTATAACCAAGCTATGGGTAGCAGAGAAGTAACTCAGAGTGGGTCTTCACGTGTGGAGAAGTTGAACCAACAAGTGGTTCTTGCTCTACATCTATTAAGGTGAAATTCTTAGCTCTAAAAAAAGGTCATGACATCATGCCTGGCTCTTCTTGTACTACTCAAATCTAGCACTCGCTCACTGAAAATACAGGGTTAGAAGAGCATAGCGTCAAACTGAAAGACTTTTGTGTATTTTAGGGTGAAGACACGTTATTGTCATTCTGTTTACAGTGAACCATTTGTCGCAAGACAGTATCAGATTTATGTCTCATAAGGAGCTTCTGTTTGTATAATGATCTTCCTCAGGTTGAGGTTGGAGGAAGGAGTGGCCTAACAAGACACAGGTGGGCAAGTAGTCTCAGTAAGTAGTCTCGGAGATTTTTAATATGTGTGCTACTGAAGCAAGAACAGTAGTCTCAGAGATTACCTGGGAGGGTATGTAAAGAATTTAGGAGGCAGAATCAATAGGTGTTGGTGGGTCATATGGCAGGATGCTCAATAAATGATGCTTTGAGGTGGTACCACAGACCAAGAAGATAATTATTGCTATTTATTATTGTTTTGGATCCCATTATTTTTGAAATTATACACAGTAGATTTATGCTATAAGTCTGATTCCCAGGAACTGTGTGAACAGTGGTTGGGATATGTCCTTTTAGTATCACTGTGATTTAATGTCAGTACCTCATTGTAAGTCTCATAATCTGCTCTGTTACTATTCATTTTCTTGCAGAACTTCAGGACTGTTGACCCCACTGTATATACAAGCAATACATACATTTTGGCTATCCCAGGAGCCTATAAATTTTCAGTGAGATTTTAGAACACAGGTTAATATTGGGACTGTATGAAGGATGCAAGTGTGAAGTGAATGAGTTTGTGTAAACGGGTATCTGTGTGTAAAGTCCTTGCTTCTAGACCAGCAACTGAGTGAAGCCAGCAGTTCCGTCCTGACTCCTTCACTCATTGCTACCTCCTTGCCTGGAATTGATGGTGGTAGCTGTCTTTTAGCTTCTGCAGTAGCTGTTGTTAGCTGCTCACTAGCTGAAGGTAGTTAGAGTTTCTCAGTCTGAAGTGTGAGCGTGCTTCATGCTGCCATGATGCTGGCTGTGGAATGATAGGCTGGCATATCTACTGCCAGCTGCTATTCAGATTCTACCTTTTCATTCTATACATCTCTAATAACTTTTTTGTTTTTATTAGCTTTATTGTTTTATTAGTACATGTGCAGTACTTGATATTCACAGTCATCTTTGGGAATAGATACATGTACTTAATGTATCTTGATTCTGTTTTGGTTTGTTTTAAAAGCAAAACAGAAAAAGGATAGAAATGGTACAGAATATAAAAAAAAGTAAGAAATTAACACTAGTTAATACATTTTCTTGATTCTTTTTATTCCCTTTCCTACCCTCCTACTGTCCCTAGATCCTCTTCCCCCATCTTCATTACTGATAATACTTTTAATAGTATTTTATGTTTGTGACATATAATGATTACATTCATTGCGGGGGGTTGGTGCACGTAGATGACACATCCTAAATCTTCTTATACCCTTCTCCACCCACCAGTCTCATTCTCCTTCCTATTTGCAAAAGATCTACTCCCTATTTCATTAGTCTTTTATTTTGCTTTTTGTTTTGTACTTCAGACTTCTCATATAAGAAAAAATGCAGTATTTAAGCTTGTGGGTCTGATTTATTTCGTGCATCCATTTTCCTACAACTGTCTTAAACTTATCCTTTATAGCCATGTAGTATTCCATTATATACAAATATCACATTTTATTTCTCCATCTGTTGAAAGACATATAGGCTGCTTCCAGATTTAGCTATTAAGAATTGTGCTGCTATAAACTTTGCTATGCATATATTATTGTAATATGTTTTCAACTCTTTTGGGAAGATATCTAGAAGAGGACTAGCTGGGTCAAATGGATTTCTATTTTTGCCCTTTTGAGAAATCTCCCTAGTGATTTATATAAAGGTTATATGAGTTTATGTTCTCCACCAGCAGTGTAGGAAGGTTCCTGTTTCACTTTAGCCATGTCAACATTTGTTATTAATTGATTTCTTAATGATGGCCATTCTTTCTGGAGTAAGGTAAATTACAGTGTTTTTAATTTGGATTTCTCAAATAGCCAGCAAAGCTGAACATTTTCTGTTGTATTTGTTGGCCATTTGTATTTGTTCTTTTGAGAAATATCTTTTCATTTTAGTTGCCCACTTTCTGATTGGTTCTTTTATTTTTAGGGGTCTAATTTTTTGAAATCTTTATATAATCTATATATAATTCCTCTCTGAGGTCTAGCTGGCAAAAAATTTTTCCCATTCCTTAGGTTGTCTCTTCACTTTGTTGACTGTTTCTTTTTCTTTGCAGAAGCTTTTTGACTTGATATGATCTCATTTGTTGACTTTGTTAATTTCTTGTGCAATTGGAGTTCTGTTCAGAAAGTTCTTGCCCTGCATCTATTACTTCAAGAGTTTTACTTGTTTTATCTTTCACTAGGTTGTTTCTATTTTAATATTTAGATTGGTCCATTTTAATTTTAATTTAATACATGGTAATAGATAGAAGTCTAGCTTCAATCTTCTCCATATGGATGTCCACTTTTCTTAACCCCATTTGCTCAAGAGGCTGTCTTTCCTCCATTGTATGTTTTTGGCTCTTTTATCAAAGATCAAATAGTTGAATGTGTCTGGCATTATTTCTGTATGCTCTACTTTGTTCTGTTAATCCATGTTTGTGCCTGTACCGTGCTGTTTTTATCATGGTAGACTTGTAGTATAACTTCGTTATAAAAGCAGGATGCCTCCTGCTTTGCTCTTGTTGCTCAAGGTTTCAGGATTGCTTTTACTCCTTTGAGTCTCATCCAGATCTATATGAATTTTAGGATTGTGAGAAATGCTGTAGGTATTTGGATTAGGTTGCAATATATAACATAATATATAATATGATACATAATGTCAGTTTTGGAAGTAGGGCCATTTTGACAGCATTTGTTTTGCCTGTCCAGGAAGAGAGGCTGTCTTTCCATTTTTTGATATCCTTTTCAGTCTCCTTTTTCAAAGTGCTGTAGTTTTTGTTGTATAAGTCTTTCACTACCTTGATTAGGTTAGTTCCTAAGTATTTAATTTTTCTTGGTGCTACCGTGAATGGTATTGCTTTCTTAATGTCTTTCTCGGTGAGTTCATTATTACGGTACAGGAACACTACTGAGTTTTTGTGTGCCATTTTGTATCCTGCTATACTGCTGAATTTGGCTATTCTAGGAATCATTTGGTGGAATTTTGGGGTCTTCTATGCAGGGGATTGTGCTGTCTGCAAATAAGGTAGTTTGAGTTCTTCTTTTCCTATAAGTGTCCTTTTAATTTCTTTCTCTTGTCTGATTGCTCCCAAGCTAATGTTTTGAGTACTATGTTGACCAGGAATGGTGACAGTGAATATCCTTGTCTTAGTCCTGATTTTAGAAGGAAAGTTTTCGGATTTTCTCTATTTAATATAATGCTGTCTGTTGGTTTGTTGTTTATCAGATTGATGTACTGTCCTTCTATATTTGATATGATTATGTGATATTGGTCCTTGCATCTGCCTTTGTTATATATTACATTTATTGATTTGTGCATGTTGAACCAACCTTGCAACTTTGAATGAAACCTATTTTGTCACGATGTATGATCTTTTTGATGATTTGTTTTATTATGTTTGCTAATATCTTATTGAGGTTTCTGCATCTGTGTTCATTAAAGAGATCAGCCCAGAGAGAGAGAGAGACAGACAGACAGACAGACAGAGGAGAGAGACAGAGAGAGAGACAGAGAGACACAGAGAAAGTGATGTGGGCTTCTAGAAATGAGTTTGGAAGCATTCCTCCCCTCTTTTCATTGAAGAGTTTGAAGAGTATTGCTTTTTTATAACCTCCTTAAAAATCTTGTAGAATTCAGCAGTAATTCATGAAGTGTTGGACTTTTCTTAGTTGATATGCTTTTTATTACGACCTCAATTTCATTGCTTTTTATTGGATTATTCAGAATTTTTGTGTCTTGTTGGTTCAGTTTTGGGGATTTATATGAATCTAGGAATCTGTCCATTTCTTCAAGATTTTCCAATTTATTGGAGTAAATTTTTTCATAATATTTACTGTCTTCTGGATTTCAGTGGTGTCTATTGTGATGTTGCCTTTTACATTTCTAGTTTCATTGATGGGAGACTTTTCTCTTTCTTTTGGTAAGTTTGATTAAGGGTTTATCATTTTGTTTATTCTTTCAAAGAACCAGTTCTTTGATTTGTTGATTCTTTGCTTTTGGGTTTGTTTTTTAAATCTCAGTTTCATTAATTTCTGTTTTGAGCTTTATGATTTTCCTCCTTCAACTAGGTTTGGGTTCGGATTGTTGTTTTTTGAGTATCTTGAGGTTCATCATTAGGTTATTTGAGTTCTCTCTTTTTTTTATTTTTAATGTGAGCATTGATACATGCAGCAACATTTTAAGAAAAACCACATCTTGTAAATCTTTACTGTTCTTTTGCTTTTATAACTGTATTTTTATATGTCCTTGCAGCAAAATATGCAACTATGTAAGGTTTTAGGCTTGGGGTGAGTAGAATACAAAAGCACATACGACATAACCATTATCTTAAAAAAAATAACCTAATAGGAAAGGTTGAGTCTTTATGCAAATACCCATAATACAAATTAGATGTAACAAATGCTATAAGAGAGAGAAAGTGTGTTGATTGTTCAAAAGGAGAGAGGTTCCTACTTGTGTGGGGAATCCAGGATTTGTTTTGTTTTGTTTTGTTTTGTTTGTGGGTTAATATTTACGTTGGGTTTTATGAGAGGGAAGATATTTAGACCTGGGCAGAAGTTTGGATAGATGGCATTCTGAACACAGATACAAAATTAGTAAAGGTCAAGAGATAGGAAATAGTGTAAAAACATGGAAAACTGAACAATATTGTTTGTCTACCATTGGAACAGTGAGATATTTTGTGTAAAGACAGTGTCCTACTATTAAAAGGCTTTGCATGCCATAATGGGGAATTTAGTGATCATAGATTTATTTCTAAATTGTTTTTTTCTCTTTTTTAAATTCCCAAATAAATTCAATTGAATTATGGCACATTCCTTTAGTTGCTGTTGGATTCTATTTGTCAATATTTAGTATTTTAGCAATGCTTTTCCTAAATGCTCTATAATTTTATTTTTGGGTTAAGTAGTCTATCGGGTTTTGGTATTAATGTCACTATTGCTTTGTAGAAAGAACTTGGAAACTTTCCTAGTCTTATTTTCTGTTATGCCTGGGAGGAACTTGAATGGTCTAGGAATCATCTGTTATATTAGAAGTTTTAAGTCTTGCTATGGGGCTTTGCTTATTTATGTATATGTGTCCATTTATGAGGATAACCCTAATAATTCCTTTTATTTATGTGGTAATTTGTCTGCTTTAGTAGTAGTTTGATATGCCATATTCTCTAGAAAATTACTTTTTATCCAAGTTTTAAAATTTATTTGTATATAAAAGAGTAAAGAAATCTGTTGTAATTTTTAAAATGTCTTCCATAAAGGAGATATTTAACTCTTACTGTTTTTTTTGTTCTTATTTCAAAAATTTTATTAAGCAGTCAGCACATTTTCAGTGTCTGATAACCTGGTTTTGAATTAATTCAGGAGCCATATTTTGAATCTTCATTTCTAAACATGTCTTTTATCACCTGAAAAGAGACTAGTTCTACAGAATGATTTAATATTTTGTGAATGGATATAAGAGCACAAATTTTAGGTTAATTTCAGTCATGTTTATTTAAAAAAAAAGTAACTTTCTTCAAAAGATGCTCTTCTGGTCATTTTCTTTTCCTTCTGATTAGTTTCCTCTGAAAATCCTATTTGGTTAGTATTCATCATAAATACCTGTCCTGAGAAAATTTCTTTTTTTGGGTGGGGGTAGTTTAACAATGGTTAATACATTGCATATTGTTGTCTTCAAAATAGTTGCTCAGATTACAAGATATAGGCATGAAAAAATGATCAAATAATGAGAGCACAAACTGTTCTTTTTGCCAGAACTAATAGAAATTAGTAGTATAATTATTTATCTTGTGTGTATATATATATATATGTATATGTATATATAATGTTTTCCATTCTTTCTCTTCTTTCTCCCATCTCAGTTTTTCTTGCCTTTTGAACTGTTTCTTCCCTTTCACTTTCACAATATCTGTTGTACATTTTGGCTCATATTTACTCTTTCAGATTTTTACACTGGGGAGACAATAAGATGTGTTATTTCTCTATGCTTCTTTCAATTTATACTTACATATACTAATTACATTTTCTGCTTTCTATAGTTTTTATTTCTTTTAACTCTAAATGGGATGCTACTTGTATTCTTTATTCAACTCTTTATTAATAAATTAATTCAACAATTTTCCTTTGTGGATTTTAAAATATATTTATTTCTAGATATTATTAATATTTTTCATTTTTATTCCTAAAATTATGAGGAAAGTTTTAAATTTTCAGAAGACAGGACAATTTTTTCTATTTTTGTTAGTAATTGTTTTATCATACTATAATGTAAGAATATTTTCTATACTTTCTAGTTTGGAGAATTTATTGATATTTGTGCACAATACACTATCAAATTTTGTGTTTGTGTGCGTATGTATGTATTTGTATATGTATACATATGTGGGTGTATATGCATATACATTGTATTAAACATGTTCCCAATTTTAAGTATGTTGTTCAAATACTCTAAATCATTACTTTTTTGTCTGCTGACTTTCAATGAGTGGAAGAGATAATTTCCCTCTCTCAATTGCTTTCTGTATTCTCTCTTGAGTCCCTTATGGACATTTTAGGTGGAATCATTCTTCCTTCTGCATGGCTGCCACGCTCATTGTGGGAGGTTTTGCATCCCTGATCTCTGCCCAGTAAAGGCCAGTAGAATCTTCTAGTTTGTTCTGTCAATCACTAGCATGGTAGATAAAGTATCATGTGTAATTGAGAACCACTAACATTTTTCTCTCATTCATATGATAACCCTAACCCTATGACTACGCTAAAATTTAAATTTGTTTTTATTTATATATGAAAAGTTAAATTTTCAACCCTGGTGAGGAAATAAAACCAATGAAACAGTGATGCCTGAGCAGTCATTAAGAATCATCAAGTGCTAAAATTTCTCAGGTCAAATCCCGTCCCCACCAATTTGGCTTATGTTCAGGCATAAGAGATTGTAAGGCATACCAAATAAGCCAACTCTTCCAGTAGCCTTAAAATAAATTCATCTCTCACATTTCAACACAGTCCTCACTTTTATTACCACCTGCTGCAATTAATCTCCCAAAGGGCACACACTATATTAAATTGACGAGTTCTTGAATGTAAATATGGCTTACTAGTAACTATATATATGTGTATATATATATATATATCTCAAGTGTCAAAAATAAACACCTAAAAATTCAAGTAATTTATGTAGAGCAGGATAAAAAAACAATACTTTTGAGAGATGGTAGAACCTTAACTATAAAAATAAACTAAAGTTGTTTGAACTCAAAATGAGCTAAAATTATGTGCAAACAGTACAGAGTACAACAGTTTTGAAGCAACTTTTGGCCAGGTCATCAGAATTTGAAAGAATCTCCACAAATGTGTGTGTAGGATTTGAGGCTAACACACAATGACATCAAAGTCTTTTGTAGGGTAGTTGAAAATTACTTTCACTGCTATAGAAAGGAGAATAAATGTGTATTTTTAGATATTCACCTGAGCTTATAAAACCTGTTCTTAGTGAAGCTATTCTGGGAAGTACTTGAAAATACCTCACAGAGAAGCTGCTCCAAATCTACCACTGATGAAAATTAAGTTGTACTATGTTTGTAAATCCTGTGTAAACTTAGTTGTTGGTGGAAGAAAAAGGTCCATTATTATTGTTTACATAAAACATAAGGCTGAAGTTCAGCTGACCTTGTATATACATATTGCTAGGTTTTGGAGAATTAGAATATAATAAAATCTAATTGACATAAAAATTAACGTAAAATGCTATTTCACCGATCTTTTCTGGTATAGCAGTTGATTATGACTTTTATGTCTCAAGGACCTGAGATTCCTACATCCTTAGACTGTAATTTTAAAAACCCACTGACTCATTCTCTCAATGTAAACCTGGATTTAGGCTTTTCAGATCTACCATCCTTTTAAAGATGTAGCATTCAGATGGTTGCATCTAGGTGTACCCTGTGCACATAGGCCGTATTGCTTTGCCCCTGCCATTCTTGCTGTTCATCTTGATGAAATCTTGAACTTCTCCCTACTCCAGAATCTCTTTGGGAGGTGTGGGCTGGTTCCCAGTTTCTTATCCCTTGATATGCAGTAGGATGTAGACATTTTTGAATTTACATAAATTTTAAAACTTCCTTTACAATTGAAAACTGTGATGTTTTTTGTTTTGTATTGTTTTTTAGATCATTTGAAGAGCTGAAGGTCTTTGCCTTTTCTCTCCTTTAGGCTCACCATTGGTTCTTTCTCACACACCTTGTAGGCAAGCATAGCAATTTGTGTTTTTGCTCTTTCTAGGATGATCCAAGTTCCATTTTCCATATTATTCCACCCTGGATTCCTTGTGATGTCAGGGGGAGGTCAAGAACATAAAAACCAATGGGGAGAGGTCAACAGGAAGAATCTCCGAATAGAAAAGACATTGCCTTCATTGTAAAAACAGTGCGAATGCATGTGCTGGATATTGGAAGCTGAAATGCTCTTTGATTTTGCATCTGAAAATTCTACATGTACTTTGTAGCCTCTATTTACAGTGTTAAGAATATATGATCTTATGGTTGAGAAATTAGGATTGGTAATATTGAAGTTTATCTAATATAAATGGCTTTCTAATGTATGAATCATCTTTCTAGTATCACCAGCAAAGCAGAAAATAAGTCTCTGTTCGAATACCTCTGTATGTAGATCATTTGCTCCTAAAACCACCTGTTTCTTTTTGAGGTTAGAAAATCCTACACTTTATTATGCTAGTATTCCTTCTTCACAACTTTAATAAATTATATGGTTTACATTTAGTGAGCGTTTAGTTGATCCCAGACACTATTCTGCACATTTTTAGTCTTCAAACTACTCTATGACAATAGCTCATATTAAGTACTTAATTTTACTCATGAGAAAACCAAGTCATATAAAGGTTAAGAAGCTTACTAAAGACTATACAAATGGAAGAAAACAATGAAGAAACCAGAATTCCTGTGCAGTCAACAGGAATTTTAGTTCCATGATCTTAATTAAACCTATGTCACTAAGTTTTGCAAGACTTCTAGAAGCAAAATAAAATTAAATCTTTCAGCTACAAAGTTCTATAAATCACTGGTACAGGGTGTAGGAGGTAGAATTAAGTCAGACAAGAGTATGAATTTGATTCAAAAAGTAGCTACTAAGAGATGACACTCTTGCAGATGCTGCAGATAAAGTAGTGAACAAGATTTGACACCTACATTCTAATGGATCTTAGAGAAGGCATATGTGTACCAGTAGAGGAGCAAAGTGTACAAATAGTGAAGCAAATGACAGGTAATGATCAGAAGGCAATAAAGCAAGGTGATTATGCTACAGCATAAATAAAAGAGTACAGTTTGGAGACTGCCAGTACAGAAGCCAGTCATGGCAGGAAGATGCTGAATAATCTTGATCTTCTGCATCTTGAGTGATGCTACTTTTGAGAGGATGGGCTTTCTGAGAAAGGTAACATTTGAACTGAGAATCAATATTATTAAATTCATTATTAAGAATTAGAAATAATAGTTTTCCAATGTGTGAAAATTTTTAGAAACAAAATTCTGCTAAAGCATAAATAAAAAACATCTCCCCCAAGTTACTTTGTCTTCTTTCAAACAGTTAGTTTGACTCACCTCTTAGTTAAGATAAATTTTACTGATATTCCCAGTCACAGTAGAACTGTTTGTCTCATTTACTTTTATGTCTGTTATGGTCTGATGACTTCTTATTCTTAGTAAATTTTGTTTGCTTTATGCATCTTGCTGGTTCTGATGTTTCCAGTGACCATTCTCTGTAGTCAGATGAAGTCCAAGCACACCTAGTTTTCTCCAGCCTTTCTTCTAATCACACATCACATGCATCTTTTATTGGATTGCCTCTAGCATGGATCAAATCTCTGGTTCCCATTCCAGGGTCTTTAGTTTCTCATTTTAAGCAGCTCTTTGTTTCATGGGTTCTGAGATTGAGGATAACAACAGTAGCTGTAAATTCAAGAATTCAGGCTTTGTTCTATAAGGATTATTAATTAGGATAGGGACATGAAAGCAGGCAATTGTCAACTAATAGAGAATTCCAAGAATTTGAAAATTCAGCTAGGGATGCTGTCGATGAACTTTCTGTTCAAAACAAAACAAATAAACGAACCAAAACTGTTCATCTTTGGGGATTTGGCTACAGCAGCCGCTATTTTGTCTTTTCAAGCTCTTCCTGCCCCCCATTTCTTTACTATGTCACCCTAGAATTCTTCATAAGTAGCTGTGGCCTACATATAGCTCTCTGGTATAAGGCCCCTGATGCTTTTGGACATACTCTTACATACTTAAATACATCTTGGATTCTCTGAGCTCCTTAACTTCAAGGACCAACAATCATTCTGTCTTTTTTATGATTTTCTTAATTAAGGTGAAATTCATATTACATAAAATAAACCAGTTTAAAATGGACAACTCATTGATGTTTAGTACATTCTCAGGGTGTTCAGCCAGCACTTCTAATTTAGTTCCAAAATATTCTCCTGTCCTTACAAGAGAACCTGTTGGGGCGTTATGCCTGTTCTTCTCTCCGCTAGCCTCTGACCCCCACTTCTTGTTATATCTGACTCCTTGGCATCTTGTATACTGCCTGGTTTAGAATAAGTGCTCAATAAACTTTACTGGAATAATGAGTGTTTGAACATTTTTATTTAATTGCTTTATTCATTCACATTATCATGGACTGACTACATGTGCATGGCAGCATACTGGGTACAGGGCTTAGAGCTGTGACCGTAACTCATATCCTTGCCCTCACGGACTTTATAATCTGACCCAGTGTTGGCTGATAGAAATATTGTGTGACATGTAATTTAAACTTCTCAGTTGCCACATGTATTTGTTTCCTATTTCTGTTGTTACAGTTACCATTAACGGATGGCTTAAACAATCTAAGTTTATTCTCTTATGTTAGTGAAGGTCTGAAAATTCACATTGCACCCACTGAGCTAAAATTCAGGTGCAGGCAGGGCTACATTCCTCCTGAGGCAAGACATACTGAGTTTGTCAAATCTGATATGTGTGTTATACAAAAGCACATCTCATTTTGAACAGGGTACACTGTGTGTACATGCATGTCTCATCTTCCCTATTGGTCAGCACAGCTCTTGGGGACAGATATTTAAAAAGTAATTACAAGTATGATGTGTGTTGAAAAAAAGGACAGGATCCTACTACGAGACCATGTCCAGGGTATCTAACCTCATAGTGAGGTGTAGGAAAATATCCTGAAGAAATCAGAAACCCAAGCCACAAGGGGATCAATTCTTAAATTAATGCTCCCCTCTGTCTGCTGTTTAAAACCCTTAAATAGCTTCTTTGGCATAGGCTAAAACCCTGCCATATCTATATATATATTAAATACTGAAAGAATATGTATATGGAATTCAGTACCGATCTCATCTGACAGGGGAGAAATGGAATTGGCTATGCATTTCTTAGAAAGTTATTTTGACTATTTGTAATGTGCATTTTCTTAACATTTCTCCATGGTTTTTGTTTTTAATTGTAAAAAACTTTTTGGTACATAATTTTCTGTCATGAGTTTTCTGTTAGACCACAGGGTCAGTACATTTCAGTGGAATGTACATTATAATTATTCCCTTTGCTTGTTTATATAATCATACATTACATTATGTTTGTAGGTTGTGTTTTCATGAATCCTGTTCTGCCAGGCAATTAACTCCTAGCCAAGGTCCAGGTGTAACCCCATCCCTTGCCACCAGCATGACGGGCATACTACCTGTGTGCCCATTTTCCAGAGAGAAATACCTGAAATTAATTTTCAAAAGGCCAGGCAATCATGTTTTTGGTTGAGGAGAAGCACAGCTGAGCATTTGTGACATTACTGAGAAGTCTGTGTTTTATTCTTCTGGTGATAGCCCTTGCTCCACTGTTTCAAGCCATTAGGGTGGACAGTAGCTTGGTAATACCTACTGTATGAGAACATTCATGATCCTCTGGAGAAGAGTGTAAGGATTAGAGGGTCAGCAGGACAGCAGGGTATGTACATCTTAGGAATGATTTAATAAAACTGATTTTAGGAGATTGGAAAATATGGATGGAATGCTACCCAGTAAAATCTACTGTGCCACCTACCATTACCCAGAGTGTAGCTGATGTGTTTTCTCCATGTCAAGAACAGAAAATGAGGACCAAAGAAAGCAGTAGTAATATGGTTTCCTGACAGTTATTTGGTTTGTGCTAGGTAAACACCTGCCTTTGGCAAACTTTTGTCATATTTCCTTTCTTTTTAAAAGAGTGATGGAATGTGTCAGAGTCCGACTTCCTGATAGTGCTCATCAAAGCCCCACTGAGTGAGGCTTGTGCATGCTTCAGCCTCTTTCAGGTGGTCATCATAGCCATTTGTTTTCACTGAAATTAAATATTAAAGGGATCAAGGATTTACTTGACTCTAGTACCTTTTCATCTAAAACCTAAATGCTCTTTAATTGTAGGTGATCAAAACAGATTTTAAATTCAGGCTTAGGTGAGCTTTAGCCCAATAAACAAGCTCAATGCAACAATCTCCAAAGTTGGGTCTTTTTCATTTGTATCATTCCTCCTGAAATCTGTTGTTTTTTACTGCTGTTTTTTCCTTTTTTGCAAAAGAGGCTTCTATTCAGTCTTTTGGGTCCCATCTACCTTGTTTATTCCCTGACGCTATTTTCTTAGTCTCATTTCTGTCTCAGATTCCACTTTGAGAAAATTTTTGTGAGGGAAGCTAACCGGACATACAGCCTTAGCCAGTCCATTTCAATGAGGTACCATTTCTAGGTCCTGAAATAAGTGCCGACAGAGTACAGTCTGGAGTCTGCCAGTACAGAAAGAAGCCAGTCATGGCAGGAAGATGCTGAATAATCTTGGTCTTCTGCACCGAGTGACTCTGCAGTGAGTCCCTGTGTAAACATCTGTGTGTCAATCCTCAAAGGGCAGTCCCTACTACGATCAATGTGTTTGTAGGAAACCAGTAGTTTCTCTTTACTGATCACTCAAGCATGACAGGTGTTTAAATAGCACCAATACCCTGACTAGGATTACAGTTGAAAGCAAAAGTGTATGTTTCAGTCAGCAGTGTGTTTCAGAATGCTGAGTGTTCTTCTAGCTCTCACAATTTCAATTTATAGTGAATTGCATGTATGACAAACTTTTAAAGCAGTATTATGATGCACACATTAAATCGTCTCTATTAATGTCCTCTAAGTATTGATTTCAACTCAAAACATTAATTTTAGTAGAAATTAATGTGCACTGAAGGTCAGTTAATTGTGTGGGCATATGTTATCACATGCTCTGTCTGAAACAGCCCTTTCATTTGTAGAACCTGCTGACAATACTGTGAGTTTACTATTTGAGTGGTGAAATTTGTGTGACATTTGATTTTCTGATTGTCATCTTCATAATCTGTTAGGACCCCTGCCTACCTGAACCAGCCTTCACATGGCTTCCTGTTTTTCCCCCATCAGATTGACAAATATATTATTACATTTTTAAGTAGCACTTAGTCTGTCATAGGGTGCATTAGCCTTGAAGATTTGCAGCCCGTGTTGTAATTTTGAGGGGGAAAATTGGTTAAATGACAGGAGAAATATAGCAGATCATGAACAAAATTCTTTCTGAGTTTCATTTTCTGTTCCAGTCATCTATATCCCTGTCACTAACCTCATTAGGTCAAGGGCTTAGAGGCATTTTGTACAGAATTGGCATATGTTTTTGTGACAGTGGCACACATTTTAGCATCTGAACAGAGATTTTCCTTCCTGTTTGGGGGAGCAGTCCTTTTCAAATACCTTTAATTTTTAGCTTGAAATTTAATATTGCATAATGAATTTTGCCTCAGGAGGCCTTTAGGACTGTATACTGAAGTTTGTCTCATTTTTCATAAGTCCAGACACTCCTCAAACTTTCAGCAGCAGCTATGAAGGTCAAGCAATTGATTTAACTTCCGTGAAAGGATTAGAGTTTTTAGATGCTGTCCTTTTACTTGTTCCAAAGTTATCAGGTATCAAAGGCAAAGCATATTCTGTGAGTTTGAATCATTAAGGAATGTTTCCTTATTGAAATGATAATGGGAAAAAATTGGTCATGTTTATACTGAATGTGGACCATGGAAGGAAACATCTGTAGCCCTCAGTGGATGTCTGGTAGCACACTTGCACTGCCGTATTTGCAGCCTGTGCTTGAAACTGTTCATCACTACTGAACAGATGCTGGTGTGAACTAGGTCACTGTAGCAGCAGGCATGTGAATGCACAGATTTCTTTATTCTCGCAGTGACAGCCATTGCATTTTATTCGTGCTAATTTTGAGTGTCTCACCTCTCTGAAATATGAATGCTTGTGTAGTATTGAATCTTGAAAACATCTACAGGAAAAATCAAACTAGCTCCAGAGGACTCATAAAATACCATCTCTTTGGTACAACCAAAGAGCTCTTTTGATATTAAGACCTGGAATCAGAGGAAAAGATGAGTACAAGGATGAATGCACTTCTAATATAGACATTTTCGAGTATTTTGGTTATAGACACCCAGAAGGCTGCTAAATCACAGAGTACCATCAGTCCTATGAAAAGTGAAGTCACTGAAATAAGAAAAATAGACAGCATGAAGTGAGTTCTTGTCATTGGTAGTCATTAACATGCAAGCCTGCTATTATCTTTCCATGCTTTATGTGATTTCCTTGACCAAGCAGAAGCCTTTGTAGCAATCGTAACAGTTAATATCACACAAGTTATTGTTTCTTTCTGGAATGCTTTATATTTTTAATGCTAATGAGATACTTCTTTGTCCCCATGTACCTCTAAAAATTTAAAGAGAATCAAAGAATTCATAATTTATATCTGTCCCAAAGGTAACAGAGTGACTCAATGATATCCGTGAAGGGATGATTTAAATTTCATGTCTTATGCAAGAGGTGATTTTTATGTGAAAACTGCAAGAACTGGCCTGAGGGATAACCAGATAATTATCCCTCTAAAAGCAGAGATAGATTCCTGGGGGATTATAGCCGAAAGCTGTGGTGGATCAGCTATGCCCTTGTGAATCACGGTTGCCACAACGGAACACATAGCAACTGATGCAGTGCACAGAGCACACCTTACTTCTCCCTCCAGAGAGTACTGCTAGGAGACCTTGTGTGTCTCAAAAGGCAGGTGAGCAGAGATTTCCTGTGAAAGAATTCAGGGCAAGGTTGAGTGAAATTCTGTTTACAACACTAAGAAAAAAAAAATTTGCTTTCTCCACTCTGGTCCCAGAGGTGGTCAGTGATGAATCCAATGAAATCCATTTGTCCTTGAGCCACCAGAGCCATGACTACCCTGGATAATCATGGCTTTTGTGCTCCCAGAGCTCTAAACCCTCTTCAACCTAAGGTCCTTTGTGTGTGAGATGCTAGATTTGGAAAGGTCTTAAGTGTTTCCAAGGGGCAAAAAGGAGAAAATAATATTCTATTGTCCACAGCTTGGTTAAAAGTCTCTATTTTGAACCAAACAATTTTTAGCATTTGCTTTTAAGCATTTGGTCATCATTCATTTTTTCCTATGGAAAAATTTAGGTGGAAAGGTATGAAATCTTATAACCTACTAGGGAGAGGGACTTATATAAGTATAGAAAGGTTGGTGGAAATGGAGTGAATGTTTTTGAGCCTGATTCTTTATTTTGGCTGTTTCTGTTGTATATGTGTATTGTATATATCTTCATTTTTTCCATCAGAAAACTCTGGATCTCTTCATTTATCTTTATCCTAGGAGAGGTTTCTGCCTAATGGTCGGTTAACCACCTGCCCTTTCTCTGAACTCGCTTCCTTTTGCTCCTGCCTCCTTGTTCCTTCTGCTCGTCTGATATACACATGTACACAAGCAAACAAATGCTGAGAGACTGCTGGAAGGCATTTTAGAGATTATCCACTTTCACCATTTTGTCTCTCAAATGAGGAATTGGAGGTCTTGTATTTCTTTATTTCCTTTTTAAACTGTCTCCTCAAAAAATAGTTTTAAGATTTTTAAGGCAATAATAAGCACAGATTCTCTCTTGAGTTCAGATCTAGTTGAGAAGCAAATGTGGGAGTCAGACAAATTGAGTGATGTCATGAGCTTTATTAGCAATATGGTTGAATTGGAGAAAGTGACCCATGTTTGTGTCCACACGGGCTATTTAACACAGCCTCCAATTTCAAGAAAACTGACCATTTGGTCATAGGCAAAGCTACATAGCCCAAGTCCTTCCTAGCTTGGCAGCCTGCTCAAGAAATAACAGAATAGGAGATCGATCCTATGCCTCTTAAGCATTTAAGAGAGGAAGGTGATGAGCTGGACAAGCTCAATTCTTTCTCTGAAACTAATAAATCACATAAATTGTTCCTTTCAAAGGAAAAGTGAGTAAGAAGGCAGAGGCCATGTTCTCTTGCTAGGATGATGTTCCCTTCCCCTTTATGGAAACATGAGGAATAAGGGAATAGCTTTCATCACCCCTGGAGATCATGGAGCCATTTTCCTAAGGACATCCTGGCCAAAATACACAATGT
>RJWT010021226.1:0-10486 GCA_004365215.1 Cuniculus paca | reverse complement strand
CTTCTTAATTTCCAGGATATCTTTTTGAATCTGTTTCATGCACTGTAATTCCTTTCTGTATTGTTCATTCAAGGTTTCCATCATTTTCTTATGCTCTTCTTTTTTATCTAAGTCTTTTTTAGATATGGTTAGGAATTATTTCATTATATTTTTCATTTCTTCTTTCACCTGAGATATTATTTCTGATCTGATTACTTTTACAATCTCATGTAATTGTTTCTTTATTTCCATTGTTATCCCCTTGGAGATTTCAGGTGTGTGACTTCCATTTCTTCCATGACCATATCTGCCAGATTTGTTTTCTGTGGGCTGGAGGTCTGAGATTGCCTTTTGCTTCTTCCTCTTGTCATTCTCCTGGGTTCCTCCCAACAAACTGGTTGTAGGGGTCCAGGCACTTCCCACAAAGGCTGCCCCTCTGAGGTGTAGGGGAATGGGACAGAAACCTGGGTTCCTCTGACCCCAGGTTTACAAGGAGGTAACAGGGTGTGAGGTGGGCTTCTCCAGACCTGTGCAGCTACACTGGGGCTTTCCTGATGGCCAGGGGTGTGTGGTGGAGGGGCTGCTTCTCTCATCCTGTGTGTCTATCCTGGGACTCCTGCGATGGTGGCAGGCACACAGGGGCATGTTTGTCTGATTCTCCTGGTGGGTGCTGGCTGTCTGAAGGAAGCAAGGGCCTCCAATGGTGGCCTGCAGGTACACGGGGCCTACCTGGCTGCATGTCCCTGCTCCTGCTGGCTGCCAGGAAGCAAGCCTCCTATTGTGGGTGACTGGTGGGCAGCAGTGGATCTGTCTTTTCTCTCTGCTGCAGCTCTTGCCCACCAGGAGCTCCTTCCTGCAGAGGGGACCGGGGAGCAGAGGTGGAAGTTCTGGTTCTCTGATTGATAGAATCTTGAGCTATGCTGGGGAATGAATACTTGGCCAACCTTGGCCATGGAGTTTTCAAGTATAAATGTTCTCTTTGCATTTAGCTCCATTGCAAGGCAACTCTGGGTGGTTACTTTGTTGAAAGCAAACAGCTATGGCTCCAAGTCACAGATAAATTCCTAAAATTGAGTATTTCCTTTATGACTAGTCAAATGATATACTCTTTTAGATTAACTGTCCCTAACTTTCCTAGGAAGCCTCATTATCTGTGGGTTTATCTTAAGATCCTTATCAGAAACAATTGTATTCATTATAAACTACCCTATACCACAACTCTGAAACAAAACTGGTCTTTCTGAAGAAGTGCTTTCACTATAAGATTTATTTGAAGGTCCAAGCTTTGAATAATTGCTGAAAAATTCTAAAGGAGGAGGGTATTTATCACAGGACAAGTGAGAGTCCTTTCCCCAAAGTATCAGAACTTGGTTGCTTACAGAACCAAGCCTTTCCTCTATTTTACTTTTTAAAAAGATCCCTGTATTCTTAAATACATACTTTCACTTAGACAACTCTTGGTCATCTCATTCCTCATTTTCATGCTGGTTCAAGAATGAATGTGGGAAAATGATATCCATGAAGAGCGCCTCTGTGTGTGTGTGTGTGTGTGTGTGTGTGTGTGTGTGTGTTTTGTGTTTAGTTAGTATTTTTTGTCTTTTGGAGGAGACATTGTGATAGTAGCCCTTTCCCTTTCACTGGATTGATTTTGATCTGTATAATACAGTACCTGAGACCACAGTGGCTGATCTGTATCCTGACAGAGCAGTAGGAGAGAAAGAATCCAGCCACTCTGTGATACTATCAAGACACTGAAGTACAAATAACTTAATCATGTAAATAAGTAAATAATTAAGCAATAAAGATAACTTTAAAATGCACTGTAGCCCAATTTAATTTTAAGTAATTTTATCTTATTTACTTTAGTTGTAAAATGAAACTATATTCTTCTTTTTTTCCCCCCCATTTTCTGTATTTTTTTTTAATTTTAAAGAGAATAGAATGAAACAAAACAAAACAAAACAAAACAGAATAGAGTCAAACACAACATAGCATTTCAGGACAGAACACTGCAAGCAATACAGGTCTTCAAAACATAACAACAGGAGATTAACAATGGCTACCCTAGTGTCTCTTGCCTTCTTCGAAATGGTTGTTCATACATTCACAGACAATAAACTCAAACAAAACAAAATAATATAAAACCAGATAAAGCAAAAGAGTGAAAGCATTACAGGCCATCAAATCAGACAACAAGAAACCAACAATGGCTACCTTAATGTCCCCTGTTGAGCTATGAATAAGGATCACATTGAGGCTTTTATAGGTAAATGGATGCGACTTGAGACCATACTCATAAGTGAACTAAACCAAACTCACATGTATAAGCACTGCATCATCTCCCTAGTAAGAAACTGAAAGACTCAATAAGACACAAAATTCCCGATAAATATGGGGGAAAGGTTCTGAAGTCCGATGGTGCTTTTATTCTTTGATTTGATTGGCTTAAGTCTCTTTTCTACTGCTTGATTGCAATGTGTGAGAAGATTGAAACTATATTCTTAGTGGGAAGAAAACGCATAATACAAAAGCTTCTCTATTTGAACTGCAGATCATCTTAAGCTGCTGAACCCAGGCTTCCTTCCCTCCTCCGAGGCACCCACTGGCCACTGCTGGACATGTATGTATTCTTATTTCTTCACTTTGCACTTATTAATAGTAATATATGCAGATAGTAATATATGTGGATATACCTAGTTTTCTTTTTACAAAATGAGACTATAAAATGTATATGTGTCTTTGAAGTGATTTTTTTCAATTGATTTTAGAATCTGTATTTCCAAGCGAGCTCATAGAGTGTGTATTTGTGTGCATTTGGGAGCAATTCAGCAAGACAGACTTTTAGGAGAGAACTAGCAGCATCACTGCCTACATCTGTAAAAAATTTGAGGCTCCTACCATCTTTTTGTCTACATTAGCTTTAACAAGCATGCTCTCATAGTAGAAAAAAATTGTATATTGTTTTTGAAAACACTTTTGGAAGCCCAAACCAAACTAATAAGTAGTTTTATGATAGGTATCAGATTTTACATGTGTATGCCCTTTGACACAGCAATTTCACTTCTAGAAATTAATCCTATGGAAATAATTATACAGATGGACAAAGATATATCATAAGGAAGGCAGATAGGGCATTACTTACAATCTTAAGGAATTGGAGACCACTAAATGCCTAGCCAAAAGGCAATTGGTTAAATGAATTATGATAGAGAGAGACTAGGTGCTTGAGAAGACATATTTAATATGTCAAATAAGTACTGAGCTCAGGGAATATATGTTCAAAGATCATAAACCCTAAAACCTAATGCTTTTAGCTCCAGCTGCTTCTGGGCAGCTCTATAAACACTTGCCCTACTGGTAAGGGGTTGAAGTGTCACAAATTTGCCAATGAAATACAGGATTTCAAATTTACATCCTCTAATGTTTTATTGTAGTTTTCTAAAAGGCAAAAACATAGAAACTATTTAACTTTATGGCTTGGAAAATCACTATCAAAATAGGCGAGTGACTTCAGGGAATAGTTCAGAGGCAGGACATATGCAAGGCCCTGGTTCAATACCCAGCACCAAACAAAAATTTAAAAATAAAAATAAGCTGATAGAAATTAGGAAGAAAAATTAATTCAGATAGATGAAGGTTCAAGCTATGAACACTTAAACTGGATGCAAAAGCAGAAGTATTTGATAGAAGAAATCGTAGCAGACACTTTCCAGTTCCACATCCTGCATGGGAAGCTACTCGAGCTCTCCACTGTCTCATGTTTTGGACCTAGGACGTGTTCTGGAAACTGATAGAAGTATGGTCTAGAAATTCTGGAAATGGTGATAAAGTGGGCTGAATCACTGGGTGAGTGATGCTTTTGTCTTTACCTTCTACCACTGGTTGTGGCCAGAAATATGAACCTGACAGTCACTTGAATGTCAAGGACTACAAGAATAGAAGGTGGGCATGGGGGGCAGGGCTTGGAGGCAAGCCTGGGTTCATGACACTGCCAGGAGGCTGACATGCTCGTCCTAGACTGCACATTTCAGTATCTCTCATACATGAATAAATGCATTTTTAATCCTCTTTAAATCACTTTTACTTAACTTTTGTGATATAGTCTCTGTGATACAAATACAAGTTTTGTTCTTTGAAAAGAATAAAGTAAAAAAGGAAATCCCCAGTCAACCTGAGAGTGAAATAGAGAAACAGAAATGAGAGAATGAATCTACAGTCTTAATAGTGAGTGCTAATTCTCAAATGCAGAAAAGCTTAAGGATTTATATTTAAAGCACTTTGCACAAATCAGTTATAATAAATTGAGAAGCCTTGGAGGAATGAATAACTTGCTATCAAAACATAAAGTATCCTATTTGACCCAAAATTAGAGACAAATCTGAACAGGGCAATAACCATAGCCAAATTTGGTGGCAGGCTCAGATGGTTTTACTCCTGTGTTTAATCTAAATTCAAACATCATACAATTCTTATGTTAGTTAAATAATTATAGTGCACAGAAAAGGATGAATTAGTCTTAATTCATTGTATTAAGTAACATGAAGACAGCACACAAGAGAAAATTAGATGGGTTCCAATTACAAATATGAAAACAAGTATTTCAAATAAACTATTAGGTGTCTGAATCCAGATATCCATTTAGAAAATTATATGATATAAACAAATAGAATTAATTCCAAGAATACAAGGACCTCAGAAACAGGAACTATATCAACATATTTTATTGTATCAACGTATTTTATTATATCAACAAACTAAAGAATATTCACAGTTTGGAAAATGGATCAGTAAAATGTAGAACAATTGTAAATAACTATGAAAGGGAAGGATTAGCAAAAAGATACTGAAACAAATAAATGTTGTTTACTGAAACTCTAAACAACGTTTTAAAGGGTAAAAAAATTAAAGGTCATTTTTCCATTAAAAACTTCAAATTCAGTTCTATCATTATTGCTTTGATCTGTGGAGTGGCAACTAATACAATGTGAATAAAAATTGAAATGTTTCCAACAAATTTTGGAGGGAAGAGACATGTCGTTGATATGATTGCATAGTTAAGAACTCTAAAATTAAGAAGATAATTTGTTAAATTAGTGAACCAAAGATACAAAACTAATTTTCTTTTTATGTATAATACTAAACTTAAAATAGAAATTACAAAATAAAATTCCATTCGGAATAGCAACAAAGACATATGTCTTGAGTATACATACAGCCATAAGTTTCATTCAAAAGAAATCATAAAATCTTAATAGAAAGACTTAAAAGAATGTCAGAATAAAAGGAAAGGCAAATCAAGGTCCTGGAAGGAAGAGCAAAATCAAACAAAAATATTAATTCAGCTTAAGTAGAGAATATAAGCTATCACTTTTGTCTGAATTTTAATAGATATTTTAAAAACTGATCATGTTCATGACCAACTAGCAAAGACAGACAGTTGTTACTGAACAAGGCAAATTAAATGCTCAGTGAAAAACCATAGTTACATCTGTTTTACTAGTATTATAAGGATTTCCCTTCTTAGAGTACCAAGGAAGGGGACATTTCTCTTCACAGGGGAACACTGACAGACTCCTACAGTAAATGAACCTGTGACTACATCATCCAACTGGATTTTGCTTCCAGATAAGAAGGGGGCACTGTGCCCCAGAAAGAACTTGGGTGTCATTAACACAGCAGCATTCATTGTGATCTTGGGCATCTCTGTTCTCAGGGGTTTCCTTTTTAGCAGGGAAACAGGAAAACAAGTTGCATTAGCATAAAGGAGTGCATCTTGGAGGGCAGGGTGATTGCTGACAAGTAAAATTATCCTTAAGGGCTAAAGACTTTTCCAGTAAACCCCATAGACAGAGCTTGCCATAAGTCATAAGTCATGGGCAAGGATGAAAGAAATAGCATGATTCTAGTCAGGTTATTCAAATTGGCTGGTACTGCCCATGTTCAGGGAGAAAGGCAGGGATTGGAGGAAGGAAAGGCAGGACAGGCTGATGGTGGGCAGAGGGGAAAAAAAGACAAAATAGCCATTTTACTAATTTAGTCCAGGTTTTAATGTGTAATTCAACAGAATTAATAACATGACTTTAATATTTTTCTTTCATAAAACAAACGTTAAATCACAGAACCAAGAACCTGAAGTACCAGGTAGTGAGCATTTATGGCTAAGATGTTCACAAAGTACCTAGTCTAAGATGTAAGCTCTAAAAATAATTCCTTAGTGGCAGAGGGTAGAGGAAGGATTTGGATTAGGGCAACATGGCCCGAGAGCTTGTACCCTTTATTATTGTCATAGCTAGATGACTTCCACTTATCCCCCAACACTCAGCCCAAGTATGCCTTCTAAAAGATTCCTGGGGCCAGAGTCTAGTTTAGAAATCTTCTGCCTCTCATCTCTTGGTTTTTAATCTGTTGTTTTCAGTCACTACTCTGAACTGTCCTCTCTTACCTTTTTCATGCCAGCCCTATCTTGGTTTACTGTACCCTACCTCACTGTTCCTACCCTACCCTGTCCTGTCCTTCACTATATATGGTACTGTAACAATTGACATATTGATTTACTCTCAGTGTCCCCAGATAGATTGTAATTTCCTTGATGGATGGACTCTTGCCCTTTTGGACCTTATATCTCCAGTCCCAAGAATAGCATTTGGAACACAGTAATATGTGGGCAGAAGGTGTTTTGATGCATGGGCTGGTTGATTGACTGACAAAGGATGTAAAGAGAGAAGTTGTCCTTTATCAGCTTGTGTATGAACTGGTGTGGGAAAGAAAATATGGATTTGGGAATGATTTGAGATGGCAGCAAGAAAATCTATGTTAATATTATCAATCAAGTGTGATCCTAAGACTCGAATTACTCATATTTTTATTGTACTGGCTTTTTCTTAATGAACATATTTGATTTTATGTCTGTATAAGCTATACAATTGTTTTAATAAGTGATTTCCAGATTTAAGAGGTCAACCTACTTTCAATTATTTTTGGTGATGACTAAATAGCAAATGTTCAGCCCAGAAAAACATAGCACAAGGTCTAAGGAGCCCAAGTTTGAGCTCACTGTGACAGAATGAGCGTGAAGTTCATGATCAGACGCACAGTATTTGGATCCTGGCACTGTGTGGACGCAACCAATAGATAACCTTTCTAAACTGCAGAACGTTTTTAGTGATGGGAATTTTAGGACTCCATTCACAAAGTTGTTAGTAGAGCTGAGATCTTTTGGAGTAGAATACCTGGCAGTAAGCAGCCCCTCAGTAAGTACAAGGCCGCCCCAGTCTCCACTTCAAACTTAAATGAAGACCAGGGGCCCTCAATGTCATGTCAGTGACTATGTTTTGTCCAGTGGTAGAAGCTAGGATTCTGAGCCGGAGAAGTCTGGATTTGAATCCCAGTTCTGCGGTTCTACTGTTAAGTTAGCTCTAGGTCATATCTGTTCTAAAACCCTGACTGCAGTCCTCTGTAGAGTCCTTAGCTTGTGCAATTTTCTTCTGGCATTCTTCCATGACATTCCAATTGCCCCTCGGGGCAGCTGGAGATGCAGGGACTCACTGTGGTATTACTTGACCTAGGGAATGTCAAGTCTATTTTACCAGTAATATGTCTGTTAGGGCTGTCTCTGGCTTTAGACTGTAACCTCACTCTCTTCCACAGTGTGACCTCCTAAAATCTCTAAAACCAGGAGTTTAGGTTCCTTTGATATTGAAATTGAGCCGAATGCGAGGGGCAGATGCCTGACTCTGCAGGGCTCAGGCCCTGTCCCTCACACTGATGCAGGTTAAAGGATCGCTTAACATCTGGTCAACACCCTGCTCCCGGTTCAGACCTCTCTACCCGTGTACCACTTGATTTTGTAGACCAGCTCAGGTTATTGAATTCCAGCCTTTGATTTCATTTTGGCTTTTTGCCTGCTGTGCTGCCCATGAACTAGACTCAGTGGAGCAAGTAGAAAGCATCATGAATCGTTATCTGACGAGAAATAGGACTGGAGAAGAGGCTGTTTAAGCCAAGTTAAGAATTTCGGTTTATCCTGGGAGCAGTGGGAAACTACTAAAGAGATTTAAGCACAGAAATGACCTGATCTGATGTGCACTGCAAGTTACTGTCTGGAACTCTTGGAGGTGGTTGTGACTTGAGAGGTTTCCAGGAGGTGAGCTGTGGAGAGGGGAAATCTAGAGTTTGCTGACCATGTGCAAGCCCTCAGCTCTCATGGGCATCACATTGCACAGCAAGGAGACACACAAGGACCACGTGGATGTGCCAATGAGCAAGATGATTGTGAGAGTCCTAACATTTGGAAGACACTAAACTTGGATAAAAGCAAGGCGAGGTGTTAGTGACTGGAGTTTCTTAAGAGAAAGTGATGCTGATTCTGAGATCTGATTAAGAAAGATTCCTGGGGGTATCAGGAGAAAGCTGCAGCCAGAGGAGGCAGCACACACCCAGACTTAGAGGCAGGAAGGAGGTTGGCGTGGATCATAATGTGGAGATGGAGATGGGGTTCATGGGACTGGAGATGTGAGAGATTCAGAACTTATCCTAATGGGGTCTCAGCAGGGGACAATGACCTGGTTAGGCAGGACTTGGTGCATGGCTGATCTTGACAGAACTAAGCCAAGGGAGCTATCCAGGGATGTGACCTGGGTATCCAAGTGCATGATGTGACCCTCTCCTCAGAATTGTGCATCAACACCCCCATGAACTGGCCTGTTGTTTAAATGCTGAATGGATGTTGTGCACTAGATGCGTACTATAATATTAAATTTTGTATCTATGGTACTCAGAAATGAAAAGGTAAAGTTTAATAAATAGAACTGGTTTTTTTTATAGAATATAAAGTCCTTCGTGGATTGCAAATCAATGTCCCTTTACCTCTCATGTGGCTTTGTGTTTGCCAGAGGATAAAGGGCCCTCTGTATTTGGAAAGGCAGAAGTTTAAGAAAAGATAGAGGGATCTATGGGGAGGGTGGGAAGAAAACCAAGGAGACTCATTTGCTCTCGACTTTAGAATTTTCCTGAGAGGATCTAATCAAAGTTGATACATTTTCCAGGAATTAACTAATTTAATAAGCACAAACTGAAAACACAGCATTCCATGTTTATCCATGTGCTGAACACTGTACAAAATACAAGGTTTTGTATCATACCCTTCTTATACTGGGAGATGAGGCAAATTAGGAAATTTGATAAATTTTATAAAATAAAAGACATAATTGCATTTGTATTAGTAAACCAATTGCAGGTATTCGTAAACAAATACATGTCAATGGCCTGGGACATTCTTTCTAATACTGCATCCTCAGCAGGTTAGTGCTTCTCCTAAAACACTTTGGCTTTAAGACAAAAGTCCAAACTCTTGGTCCTACAAGTTAAGCTCTTCCAAAAGTAAGCTTCATTCTGTCATTCCAGACTTCGAGAATGTGCACTCCTGCTAAGTTACGTGCTGCAAATGGTCATGGGAAATAATTGTTTCATGCAGATGATGGTGGTGGTGGTATGGAAAAAGGTGACTGAGTGCCTATCATGTTTCAGAAGTTTGCAAGAATTTCCTCTCTTCCTCACTAATGGCCTTCAAGTTCATGAAGTGTTCATGGATATTTCTAAAGTCATGTTCTTGTGAATGAGCAAGACTGATTTGAACCAGGTGTCTCTGAATTCACAGGTATAGCATGAAACTGTCTCATAATATAATGGTCATGGTCCAAGTGGATGTTTATTAATTTTAACCTTACCTAGACCTCTAGACCTTTTTATAGTATTGCCAGAAATTATGATGAGAGTGATACAGTCATGTGACATCATTACAATATGTAAAGTTTTAATGACATCAAATATATGCTATTTAGCAATAGTGACTCTTTGTGACCTGCTTGCTGAGAGGTACCACAGTTTCCTTACGGTTTCACTGGCGTTAGCAGGGCTTGCCTGATGTGAATGGTAAATAGACCAGATGTGGTTTAAAACCTGGTTGAACACTCTCACTTAAGACATCTGCCACGGGACTCTTCTTATAAATTAGAATTGCCTAGATATGCAAGACAACTGCCTTTAAAAAGCTTAAACACAACATGCAGAAGGAAGCAAGGGCAGGTGCTAGTGCCAAGTACTCCTTCCGTGCTAAGTGCTAGGAAGGAAATAAAGATGCTGTGTCAAGACCGTGAGGAGGCTATTTCACTGAGTGGTCAAAGACGATCTCTCTGACGAGAGGATACTTTAGATGATCTTGCCTGACTAGACTTGGAGGATGAGTGCTAAATGCCAGACTCGGAGTATCCCCAGTCAGCAGTACACGGGTTGAGAGAAGTAGAATATGTTAAGATTTTGAGAGTATCAAGGGCTTCACTGTTTTCAGGGGAAGGTCAGAAAATACTGGCTGGAGTCAGACAAAGAACTTCACATGTTTAGTCTCACCAAGTGGAGCTTCTGCCCCGGTTTCCTGCTGTCTCGTTGGCTGGTAAATGATGGATCGGGCCAGGAGACGGGAGCCAACTTTGGACTCACATTCACCTGGGGT
>RJWT010021225.1:0-17667 GCA_004365215.1 Cuniculus paca | reverse complement strand
TGGACCAGTTCATACCTAGCTAACACCAACCAAGGCTGGATTCTGAGCTTCAAAAAAGAAAAGGATAAAGATATACTAAATAAATTCATGCACATTGTACCAAAATGGACTTTACCATTCTGTATTATCAACATGCTCGCATGCACACACATACACACATGGGCACACACACATGCACACACACACATAGAGCAGTATGATTAGGAGGGAAATGAGATAGGGTGAGGGATTCAGGCTTGAAATAAGACAGATCAAGTTTATGACAGCCCTGGAAGTATTATTTTTGTGCATAGTCCCAGAAGACAGCCAGAAAAGTGAACCCAAAGAAAATAGGGCCACGGCTGATCACAGACTTAATGAAAAAAGCAATCACAAGGCAGAATGAGCCCTGTTAAAGACAGAGTGAGCATCTGCATACACATGTGTACACAAGAACATCTGAAAGGAAATAAGGTTAATCCGGGTTAGAATAGGATGCTAATTGAAAGATGATGGGCCGTCAGGTGGGCAGGAGGAATGTGGCTGTTCTTCCCAATCATCATCAGCAATTTGAGATTGGTAATGAGCTTACCTAAGCAAATATTAAGGAATTCCTGTTTCTACATCTTCCCTGTGATCTTTATAACATTTAATGGGATTGCAAACTTTACCCCTATCCAGTCCAAATACCTAACTTAACAGACTTTTTGAGGCTGTAAAAACAAGATGTTCTCCTTTCCAGAAGGCGGGGGTGGTGTGAAACATTGAACACAGTTTTGTTGCACTGTTTGGAACCCCAGAAAGTAAATAAGGCCGTGGGGAATGTGGACCTTAAAAGCCTGCAATTCTGCTCTACATTTTTGGAGAAGAAACTTTATGGTTCCTATAAAACTTGGATGTATGTCTCTCAATATCACCAGGTTAAGGTTAGTGTGAGATATCACGTGACTTTCTCCCTCAGAGTCTCTTAAATTCACTAAAATGTAAGAAAAAGTGCCTTTTTCTCCCTGAGTTACCTTGGCCCCACAAAAACGGGCAAAATGTCCCAGCCCCAGGACAATACAACAACCAGTTATATCAATAAGTCTTCATACCCAAATTATGAACTTCCTATTTGGCCGATGAGTAAACTGAGGCTCAGAAAGATAAACCACTTCTCACACAGGTATTGAGAAGAGAACTAGAACTTAATGCAGATCAACTGACCCCAATACTTACTCCTCTGCTTTCTGCTGTAGCCTTCCCAAATATACCCCTAAAGGATTAACAGCAGTCAGCACTGGGTCATAGGGTTTTGAACAATGTTTCCTGCTCTTGTTTTAGGTATACTTACTAAGTATTCTATAGTAAACACATTCCCTTTGAGATAAGAGTTAGAAAATGAGTACAGATTATCTTAGAGAGGAAAGGAAGAAACATGTTGGGTCCGCATTCCACCCAGAAAGGAGAGCTCACAGGGAACCTTTGTGGTTTTGGCTTGGCTTTACTGTGGGCTGTGCTCAGCTCCTCAGACAAAAGAGACCACAGACAGCAGCATCCACGGTGCACACAGACCACACACTCGCATCAGCCCAAGGGCTAAGCCTGTACATAAAAGTGACCCCAAATGCTTTCCAGCCTGAAGTACCCAGTTTATTTGTGACTGCAGACTCATAACCACTCTAGGAAGCAGCAACCAGCAAGTGGGTTTTGATTGACTGAAAGTGTTTGTTGATGTGATCATGTCTCCTGAGTCATTGAAGTGTGCCTGTAAAGGACTGTCTCTGGTATGCCCTAAGGGGCCTTTTTTCTCTTCTTGAAAAGCCAAGTCTGGCAGGTGACATTGCGGCATCCTCCCCCACCCAACCTCAGTCCCACTCTGTTCTTTACTACCAAGAGGCAGAGGGTGATAGGAGGTCCCTCCTCCAGTGCAGAGTGGTGGACACTGAGGTAGACAGAGGTAGTACACGTTAGAATGTGCAGTCAGAGGCCATCTCACAGCACCCTTGAAATGCTTCATTACATCACCAGGTTGGGACAAAGAGTGACCTTTAGGTCCTCAACCTTGCTGGCCATAGAATCCACAGAATGCCTACAATTCAACTATGGCCATGATGTTGAAGATCCAGAAAGAATGTATGCAGTGGCCACTGGGAAAGCTTCCCTTGGTCCCATAGAGTCCCCAGTTCCTTGGCACTAGGGTAGGGACCTCCTGTTGCCTGTGTTCTAGGTCAGAAGCTCAAAGCTGAACCTGGGCAACCAGGTGTCCATGTTAGCCCCAGGGTAATTCTAGGCACAAAGGAGCATCCGGGTAGCATGCAAGAGTCCGCAGAAGGTACAGGGGTCTCATAGCGCTTTGGTCAATGGTGCCCAAGGTTAAACATTGCCCTCAGTGCTCTCTCAGGTCATTCACCACAGATGGGGTTTTATATTCAGTGGTAAAACGGCACTATCAGAACAGCAGCATATGGGGCTTTGTGTGGCTTTGTCCCCTGCAGATTTACTGGCTGCCCAGTCAGCTCACTATTTGCATACATCAGTTTAATATTCAGAAGAGGCAGATGGGACTTGTCTTGATTGGCTTTACCTGATCAAAATCCATAACATAAAAAACAGAGAGAAATGTGTAAGAAGAGAATCTTACATATAAAGAAGTTCAAAAGAACTTGGAGATCATCTACTCCTAGTCTCCACCCACTGTAGACTTCAAACTCTTTCCCACTGAGCCCCAACCTAGTTCAGTCTCCATCAATATTACAGGTCAAGCTGCAACCCCAGCCAGTTGGAGCTGGCATGCAAGATAATACTTATTTGACATCACCAGTAAAATCCAAACCTATTCTTTTAGAGATGGGGAGACCAGGCATGCAGAAAGAGAACGATGAGGCTGAAATCATGCAAGTAGTCATGCCAGTGACAGGTGGAACCATATGACTCCTATTCCAGTGTTCTTTCTGCTGTATCAGAATGATTGCTCTAGAATCCTGCAATCAAGTAAGGTCAGAAGAAAATGGAATAGAAGGTCATTTTATGAGAAAAGTGGCTTGGCTTAAGATGACCCTGTGTTCGAATCTCAGGAGCTGTGTATTCTTGGGCAAGTGTCTCTGGCCCTCACTTTTCCCACCTATGAAATGGGGATAATATCTACCTTATCAAATCATTGTGATACCCAAATGAAATGGTGCCTAACACAGTACCCAACACAGACAAAATAAAGAGTATACATTAGGATTTTACCCTGCAGACTCCAGGCTCCTGATGTCTCCCACTTCCCTCCAGGCACCTTTCCAGCCAAACCACCTCTTGTTCTTTTGATTGCCTTCAGTGATAGATCAGCTTTGGTCTCCATAGTTGCCCAGAACTGTTTATCGGAGAGCTGACTTCCATTGCCTGCAGCGCTCCACTTGGCACTGGCAAGCGCTGTCATTGAGGCTGCATTATCAAAGCACCTGAGCTCTCTCCATACTGCCTGAGAGTGCCCAGGGATGCCCTCAAAACTCTAACCCTTTGTCAGTCCCTGGGAAAAGGCGGCAGCATTTTCTGAAAGCTCCACATAGTGTCAATGGTCAGGTGCCAACCAAGTAAATTATTACCAAGGCTCCAAAAAGCTGCTCTGATTCTTCCACAAGCTGTGAGCTCCAAAGGGCAAGGCCTAAGTCTCATCTAGCCCTGCATCTCCTGGGTGCACATCTGTTTGTGCACAGAAGGCGCTTCTGGTGAACTGCATTATTGACCCTAATTGTCTGTACCTTTTCCTGTGTCTTCACTCATTGTCTGCTAACTTTTTAATGTTCTCTCATTATACACGGTCTAGCTTGTCCATGTGTGTTAGTCCCCTTTCCATCACTGTAAGCAAATACATGAGGCAATTAACTTACTTAGAAAAGGATTGATTAACTTATTTAGAAAAGGGTTGCTATGACTTGTCATTCTAGATCTTCCAGTCCAAGACCAAGTGCTCCACTGGCTTTCTGTCTCTGGAGAGGATGACACATCTTAGCAGGGATATGAATCACAGCAAATCACTAACCTTATGAGCCAGGAAGCAAAGAAAGAACAGAAAGAGGCTGAAGTCTTACAATGGCCTCCAAGGGCACATTACAGTGACCTGAGGACCTACTTTTAGGCCCCACCTGTTAAAAGTTCCTACAACCTCCCAGGAGCACCCCCCTGGGGATCAAGCCTTTAATTCATGGTCTTTGGGGGCAGTCATCCAAGCCATAGCACTATGTGACTTTCTTTAGCCAGCAAGTTACGTGTTACTCATTGCTGTATAACAAATTACTCCAAAACTTAGGCGCTTAGAACACCTATTTATTGTCTCGTGCTTTGTTTGGGTTGGTATTCTCAGCATAGTTTGTTAGGGTTCATTGCTTCAGAATCACTTTTATTGTACAGCGTTACAAGAAGGGGGTTGGCCTGCCTCTGGTCATCTCAAGGCTCATTTGGGAAAGGTCCTGCTTTCCAGTTCCTGCAGTTCACTGGTAGAATTTAGTTCCATACAGGCTGTTAGCCAGAGGCAGCCCTCCATTCCTTGCCACATGGGACACTTTACCAAAACATATAAGTACAGCACAGAAAGGATCTGCTTTCTGAAGACAGAAGTCTCAGTATCAAAAGAACAAGAGGTGGTTTGGCTGGAAAGGTGCCTGGAGGGAAGTGGGAGACAGAAGTCTCAGTATCCTGTAAACTTAATATCAAAAGCTCACTTCTCTTACTGCATGTACCCATTAAAAGGAAGTCGTGGATCCTACCTATTTCCAAAGGGATAAATGCCAGGGAATAGGGATCAATGGAACCATTTGAGAACTCTGCCTACCACATGCTGCTTGCAGATGTAGCTCTCAGTATCTTAAGAAGCACATGTACACTTGGGTTTGCTTGTTCCTGTGGGAAGGATGTGCCTTGGGTAACCCATTTGCCCCAGAAAAAGATTGACAGACACATGGCCAGATCTAAGTCCCTTAACTAACCCTGAGCAAAGTCCCCAGTTAGAGTGTAGAGACCAGCCAAGACCAACACAGCTGCCCCATGGAATCCAATCCAGAGTAGGTAAACCTGGCAGAAGCCACTAAAGTTTTGTGGTTGTGATGCAATGAAAGCTAATTGATAGCATGAGCAATAAAAATATTCATTTTATTTCACATCTCAGTTTCCTCATCTGTAGCATAGACATAATATTTATATTCCACAGGACCATTATGAAGTCTTAATGAGTTAATATTCCCAAAATACTCACAACAGTTTCTGGTGCATAGCAGTTATAAGTGCTTGTTAAATTAAAATAAATTGATCAATAACAGCTAGCCTGCATGTTTGCCAGATGTTAAGTACTTTATATACATTGTCTCATTTACTCTTCAAAACAATCTTATGAGATTGTTATGTTTTTAAAATTATTATCTTTTGAAAATGGGACTTAGAAAGTTTAAGAAATTGGCACAGATTACATAATACATAAGAAAACCAGGATTTGATTAATGGTCAGTAAAATACAATCAAAAAACTAAGAGGACAGAGTCAGCAGTAAAGTGGTTGAAAGAGTAATG
The DNA here is from genome assembly GCA_004365215.1 of Cuniculus paca. Lineage (NCBI taxonomy): Eukaryota > Metazoa > Chordata > Mammalia > Rodentia > Cuniculidae > Cuniculus > Cuniculus paca. Next base: position 12,160 of record RJWT010021225.1, on the reverse strand, counting down.
AGAAGTACAAGAAGATGACGGGCAGTGCTAAGCCTGCAAAAACTGGGCAGGTGCCAGAGAATTCCTCTAGTTTGTCTGCTCATCTGCCTCATGGGGACCAAAGGAATGACCCAACAATGAACAGAGACGCATAGGGAAAGAAGTCTGAAGGAACAGCAGGAGAGACATTCTCCACAAGAAAGGCCATTGGAAATGGGAACTGATGACTCCACGGGACAGATCTATGTCATGTGGGTGAAAATTCAGAAAGGAATCAGTGTAAGGGAGAACCAGATAAGAATTCCAGCTACTAAACTACATGCAGAATGCCAGCAGAGGCAATGAGGTCAACTAGAAATGTGCTAGCAGATGCTAGAGGACCATATGCCAAGGATGTTGTAGAAAGATTCCTGCCTTGGGTGGCAAGCCAAATGATTTACCTTGTGAGGCCTCTTCCAGCTCATAGTTGAGCTTCCAAGAAAACAATTGCATAGATGGGTGCAAAGCCAAATCCTCCTGATGAGGGAAATGTCACCTGGTGTGTTTCTGATTCCATGGCAAGAAACAAAGACAATTTACAATAAAGCTCTTTTCTTTTTCAAAACAACAAAACAGAGTGTATAATTCATTATAATTCCAAGACTAGAAGTGTTTAATAAAATTAGCCATCATTATGGTTCTCACCAGATGGTGTGGGTGTCATTAACCCTCTCACCCGAGCTACTCACATTCAAAGATATTACCCCAGTGCCCTTAGACTTGACTAAACTCCACTCCCTGACTTAATTTCCTCTCCTTTTCTACCTGGCTACTCCAAAGCTCACTCCTCTTGCAACAGGAAGCTGTGTGCTCCTTCCTCTCCTGATTTTGCTGACTCTTCATCTTTTTCTTCTGGGGTTCTTCAGTGGCCACACTCTTTGTTCATTGTGTACATGCTGGTGGATTTCAAAACTCTGCCCATCTTTCCCTCTCACTACTCCTCATGAGTGCTGCCAACTCCCCTCCATGGTGTTTTGCCCACCCATAGGCAAGCAACTCCTCCCTCTCAGGCTTCAGACCAGGTCTTCTCCAGAGCTGAAATCTGTATGTCCAGTACTCACTGGATGTCCCCACCTCAAAGTCCCCGGGGCATCTCTGACTCAACCTTTCCAAAATGTACTCTTTACCTTTCACCAAAATCAGTCCTTCTTCTAACTGGCGCTACACTGTGTTACTAGGTAGCCTCCTATCCTCTCTGGATTTCAGTTTTTCCATCTTTAAATAAGAAGGTTAGAGTAGATTATTTACAAAGTTCCTTTCTTTCAGTTATGACACCTTGTTATTCTAAGATTCTAGGATCTTAAATGTTGCTGCATTCCATTGGTTTGGAAGACTATATAGTAACAAAATACCACACAGTAGTAATAGCAGAATTTAATTAAGCATGTTCTAGAAATTTCTGTAATTACCACTTATAAGTCAATTCCAAGAGGTGACTGCACCACCAATATCTAAAGGTAATGATGCGGAGGCTAACAGAGGCTAGGAGAATTACCCAAAGACACACAACTGGGAAGTTACTGCTCCGAATTTCAGACTTCCATGGTGTTCCTCATGTTCTTGGGCTATAGACTTGGGACAGCCTTGAATCTGAGTCTTGGCTCCAGATTTTGTTAGCTCTGTGTCCTTGGGCAAATCTTTCCCTCTTATAAGATGCAGTTCCCCAATTTTCAAGTGGAGTGGTAAAAATAACTAGCATTTCTAACTTGCTTGCAGAACTGCAGAACTAAAACACCTTGAAGTATAATATAAGGACCTCCCACCTATATTTCCTTGCTTGCCATAATGCTGAACTTTCTCCACTCCGGCAGAAAGATGGCGGCCTTCCAGGAATCCAGTTGAAATGCAGAGAAAAGGTTTAAAAGTTTAGACCCTACAGGACCTAAGATATAAATATGTATTTGAGAAAAAACAACCATGAAACAAAACAGGGCCTTCTGTCCCCCCAAGTGGAAGAAAACATATCTGAGCAGATATGAGTGAGTAAAAAGGTTGGGGCATTCTTGGAAAAGAAAATGTCGTCTACATCTTTGTGTGGTGGAAGGAAAGAAGGACTGCAAAAGCTCTAAAAGGTTTCAGAGATGGAGAGCAGAGTGGGCTTGTGCCCAACAGCAGCTCAGAAAATTCCTCTGTGGCGACAGCTGAATCTCAGTTCTGAGCATCAGATTCTGAGAACAGTTCTCAGCATTATCTGTCCCAAGGTGGCTCAGGACCCAGAGAAGGACACTGGGACTTAAGCAGTGAGGACATAACTAAGAAAAACATCAGAAAAGGCTTTGCAATCAGAAATAAGGAAACCGGCAGCAACCCACAGAAAATGTGAGGTGGAAACCTGTATATCCCCCAACCAGCAATAAGGACGGATAACAGCATGTCTAGTGCCGGGGCTGACACCCTCAAAATGTTTCAAAACTCTGTAAGACCCCGGCATTTTGACATAATCCCAGACCAATTAGGACCCAAATGTTGCAGAGGTTAGATTTCTGCTGTTCAGAAAACTGGGGGCTCAAACTCATGAGCACAAGAAAAGGCGACAGTTATATTATAGTTCTTGATCACCTGAGTTTGTGGATTGGATCTCTGGCCACTGCACATGTAAGAAACCCAGTTCCATCACAGGGACAGAGTGAACCCTCCTAGGAGAACCTCCTTTCCATACCAGTCTGCTCCTGTCCCCCATCCTTCGTGTCAAGTTGATATCTGGGCTCCCTGGGACAGAAGCAAAGTGAGAGAGATAAAGTACATTTTCTCACCACTCCTGCACCTCCAGTGATCTTTCATCCAACTCTGGGGGGAGAAATCACTTTTCTCTCCTCCTAACTGCAGATACTTATTGATGCTACTGTGAAAATTAAAAAGCTTGTAGAAGATTACTCTTTATCCCTGGAATTCAACTTGGAGTGTGCCTGTTTGTTCATTAGTTGATTATTTTGTTTATTTAGTTACAGCCAAGCTCTATGAGACACAGCAATGCAAAGGGACATGGGTGAGAGTCATGCTTCTCAGGCTTTAGGGTGCCCCTATCACCTGGGGATCTCGTTAAAATGGAGATTCTGATGCAAAGGTCTGGGAAGGAGGCCTGGATTCTACATTCCTAACAGGCTCCCAGGCACTCCTAATCCTGCTAGTCTGTGGACCTTGCTCCGAGACTCTAGTGTCAGCCATACTTGGTTCAAATCCCAGTTTTGACTCTCGGTAACCATGTGACCTTAGGTGAGCTAATTAACTTCTCTGAGACTCAACAGCATCTCCTCCTATTAATAGAACCAGATCTAACTTCTCACTGAAAGTTTGTATAGGCAGAAGTTAAAGATAATTCAACAGAGCGTTGACACATCATGGGCATTCAGCGAGTGGCAGTGTGAGCTATTAGGATAGCATGGCCCATTTAGTTAGCTGTGGGGATGTGAGTTTCTACTGTATCCTTGGACTCCCTTTTGTCCTGACACTTGACTAATCTGTGAAGAGAGAGTATCTCTGGAATGAAGAAGTCTGGAGTTGTTGGCACTGTCAATACACCTATGCGTGGCTGAAGCAAGCACCAATGACAATATATGTGGTCATTGGTCTAAACCAATTTTGAACCATCTTTCTCTGGAAGTAACTTCTGAACATTGTCTGGGCTAGGGCCATTGGCCTCTGCTTACTTCAGGGCTGTCTGTCCCCAGCCTACTTCAGATAGGTCTTTATTACTTGTGTGTTGCAATCAGTACAGACACTTGGGCAATTTCTGGGCCTAACTCACTTCATCTTCCCACCCTCACCTGCATCGCTCTAAGGTCCCTTTGTAGGAATTAACCCTAGAAATAACATTTCAGTTAAATATATGGGAAGTTAGATTGTATTTTATTATTGAAAGGGAAAGGAAAATAATAACCAAAGGATAATAATAACCAAAGGATCAGAAGAGACAGACATGTGCACATAAATACACAAAGCGGAAATGAAAAAGCAATTCTGCAGCCTGACTCACCACGCCAAGAAGCCCAGGAATGGCTGCCCAACTCAGACAAAGGGGCAGTTGACTCAGTTTTAATGATGGCCCTGCTGATAAGGAGGTGGCTGTCAGTTCAGTGAGGCAGGCCAGGGCCCTGAACACATGCCAGCCCTCAATGCAAACCACTAGCACTCAAATCCAGATCCATTCAACTGCATAGACATAACCAATATGCAAAGTATTACAAGAGGTGTCAGTAGTTATCTGTTACATGGGACAGATAGCATGTCCCATATGCTACCCCCTACCCTAAACTCTTTGTAAATATTAACTCATCTTTGTGAAGTAGCTACTGATATTATCACCATTTTATGCATGAGGAAAATGGAGTTTAAACTCTCATGAGCAACTTGTCTATGGTTCCACAGCCAGAAAATGGCAGAACCAGGATTCGAACCCAGCAGGCTAGTCCTGACCACTGTGCTACCACCTGTTCTATGCTACTCTGATCAGAGACCACACGCATATTGACAACATGACCTTTGGAGAGTCCCAAACAGAAACTGGAAAAATGCATCTCCTATATGCCCATGATGATAGACTTTACTCCCTTGATACTGAGTAAGACCTTAGCTGAAGTGGAATTTTTCATTTCTGTTGCCACCCACCTCAACCCTTGTTACTCAGTGCACTGTTGGAACCACAATTGCTTCCAATAAGGACTTTTTAAAGTAAATGTTTTATTGAAGGAACTGAGAACATTTTTTTATTATGATAAAATATAATAGCATGAAATTTGCCATTTGAGCCATTTTTAAGAACATAGCTCACTGGCATTAAGTATATTCACACTGTTGTACAACCACCAACACCATCCATCTCCAGAATCTTTTCATCAATCCAGACTGAAACTGAGTCCCCACTAAATAATAACTCCCATTCTCGCTCCTACCAAACCCTGCTAACCACATTTCACTCTCTGTCTTTATAAATTTGACTATGTAAGTGGAATCATGAAATATTTATTCATTTGTTTCTGGATTATTTCATTTTGTATAATGTCTTTAAGGTACATCCACACTGTAGTATATATCGGAATTTCATTCTTTTTATGATAGAATAGTATTCTACTATATGTATGGACTACATTTCCATTACCCATTCATACATGGGTAAAATGACACAAAAAAATTTGGATTGCTTCCACTGTTTTGTTATTGTGAATAATAGAATTCATGTTCTAGGAGCATAAGAGTACCACATATATTTAAGTTCATGCTTTCAATTATTTGGAACATATAACCAGAATTGGAATTGCCAGGCCATATTGTGATTCTATATTTAATATTTTGAGGAATCACTATACTATTTTCTATGGTAACTACACAATTTTACAGTCCTACCAACAATTTGTGAGAATTCCAACTTCTTTGCATCCTTGCCAATAATTATTTTATGAGTTGTTTTTATAATAGTGGCTATAGGTTGGATGTTCAGAGCCCCATGTGTTAAAGTCTAGGTCCACAGGGTGGTGTGAGTAGGAGGTGGTAGACCCTTTAGGAGATGAAGCCTTGTCCATGAGTACAGTCATTATTTTGAAGGGGATTGTGGGACGCCACACCCATTCTCTCCCTCTTTGCTCTTTTGCCTCTGATATGTGTGATTATGTCCCACCATCTGCTCTCACCATGATATACTGCCTCACCAGGGGCCCAAAACAATAGAACCAACCAATCATGGACCAGAACCTCTGAAACTGTGAGCCAAACTACAACTTTTTAATGTTAATTAACTCAAGTATTTTATAATAGTAACAAAAATTTAACACAAGAGCCATTTTAATGGATGTTAAATGTTAATCTTATTGTGATTTTGATTTTCATATCCCTCATGACTAGTGATATGAGCATCTTTTCATGTGTGTCTTGGTTACTTTTCTCTCGTTGCTGGGACAAAACACCTGGCACCCAAAGTGAAGTAAGGAAAGGTTTATTTAGCTTACAGTTTCTGGAGACTTCAGTCCCTAATAAGCTGGCTCCAAGGCAGGGTGGCATGGCACAGGGGCAGCACTCCAAGACAGCAGCCAGAGCAAAAAGGGGGAAACAAACCTCTTCTTCTCCCTTATGTGGTATACAGGTTAACCCCCTCCTTCGGGGCGGGTGTAGCACTCACAAAATCTCTGTGCTCTCCTCTTGCACAGGATGAGGATATTTACGAAGAACCCTGGCTCCCTGCTGAGTCCCCCAGTTAAACATCTAAACTTCTCAAGTTGACACAGTGTATCAACCATAATAATGTGTTTATAAGCCATCTATATATCTAGATTATTTGTTTTGCTGTTGAGCTGTAGGAGTTCTTTAAAAAATTTGAGTCTTAACCACCCACCAGATGCACAATTTGCAAATATTTTCTTCATTTTGTGGGTTGCCTTTTCATTCTGTTGATAGTGTCCTTTGATCCACATACATTTTCAATTCTGATGAAGTCTAGCTTACCTATTAATTTTAATATGTTACCTGTGTTTTGGGAGTCATATTCCACAATGTATTGCCAAATCCAATGTTATGAACTTTTTTTCTTTATATTTTCTTTTAAGAGTTTTATAGCTTTACTTCTCATGTTAGGTCTTTAGTTTTTTTTGCATTATTTTTTAAATATGATGCAAGTTAAGAATTCAACTGCTTTCTTTTGCATATATATATATATATATATATATACACATATATATCCAGTTTTCCAAGTACTATTTGTTGGAAAGATTGTCCCTTCCCTATTGACAAGCTTTTTGCCCAAATCACTTAATCATAGATGTGAACGTTTACTTCTGGGTTTTCCATTCCATTTCTTTAGTTTATGTCTATCTTTATACCATTATTGTGCTGTCTTAATTACTGCAGCTGTATATTAGGTTTTGAAATAAGAAAGATTGAGTCCTCCAGTTTTGTTCATTTTTCTCAATTTGGTTATTTGTGATCACGGGAGAGTCCGAACAAATTTTAGGGTCAATTTTTGTATTCTTCCAAAAGATATTATTGGGGTTTTTGATAGAAATGATATTGAAGGGCCAGGGATCTAGCTCAGTGGCCTAAGCGCCTGCCTGGCAAGCGCAAGGTCTAGAGTTCAATCCCCGGTGCCGGAAAAAAAAAAGAAATGATATTGAACCTAAAGATAAGGTTGGGTAGTACTGATCTTTTAACAATATTAAGTCTTCCAACTCAGGTGATATCTTTTCATTTGTTGCATCTCTTTAATTACTTTCAGCAACATTTGCAGGTTTCAGTGTGCAAGTATTTTATCTCTTGATTCAGTTTATTCCTAAGTATTTTATTCATTTTGATGTTATTGTTTCCTTAATTTCCTTTTCAGGTTTTCCATTGTTAGTGTATAGAAGCATACTTGGATTTTGTGTTGATTTTCTATCCTGAAAACTTAATAAATTGTTTATTAGTTCCAATAGGCTTTTTGTTGGAATTGTTAAGAGTTTTATGCTTAAAAGATTGTTATCTGAGACCAAAGATAATTTCATCTCATTCTTTCCAATGCGGTTGGGTCTTACATCTTTCTCACCTAATCCCTGTGGCTCAAACATTCAGTACAATGTTGAATAACAGTGCAGGAATATTCCTAGTCTTAAAGGAAAGGTTGTCAGTCTTTCACCATGAAGAACAATGCTAGCTGTAGTCAAACTTTTATAACTGACTTAGAAGAACTGAATTTCATAAAATTGTTTTTAGTAATAATGGAAGCAGTTACTAAGCAACCCCTACATATGAAGTATGAGCTGGGTGTTTTCACTCACCAGATCACAGATTTCTCATGGTGACCTGTGAGGGAGAGATGGCATCCCAGTGTCACTTGCAGTGCAAAGCTCAGAGAGCTGAGGTGACTTTTTCAGATTCACAGTACCAGCATTCAGTTCCACAAGTGTTCAAGCCCAGAACTGTTAACTGCAACGTACTTGAACTCTCTGGTTTCCTCAGCTTAGCAGACATGAATCATCCTTGTAACAAGCAGTTCCTCTCATCCTTTGAGTCCAGTAATCAAGGATTCCACTTCCACATCAAAGATCTGCCTTAAGTCTTGCATTCACCACTCCCCGATGGGGCTCCTGGACAAGTCACTGAAGTTTTCTGCACCAGCATCTTTATATGCAAATCAGAAACTAAAATAAAAAACCTTTCACAGATTTTCCCAGGACAAATATATTTCCTAGAATGCAGAACATTCAGTGCTATATGGCCAAGTCAGAGACAAACCAGGACAAATTTGTCACTGTGTATGATGGTTAATAAATATTCAATAAATATTTATTTATGCAATAAATATTTATTGAGAGTCTGTTGCATACCAGGTGCTGTTCTTGGTACTCCAGATGCAAGAACAAAAGGAAAGCTTTTAGAAATTATCCACCTTTATGGAGTTTATATCCTAGTGAGGGGATAATGACACAAATTAAAAAGTAAAATATTTAGTATTTCAAGTAATGATAAATGCAATGGAGAAAAATAAAGCCACAAATTATTCAAATAGCCCCAAACTGGAAACCACCCAAAATATCCATCAGCAGAATAATGAGTAAATATATTGTGGTATACTCATGGAATGAAATAGTGCACACAACAAAAGCAATGAATTACTAATATACATAATGTGAATAAAGCTCTTAGAAATTAGTGGAGCGAAGAAGCAGGCAGACGCTGGAGAGTAAAAGCTGAAAGCTTCCATTTATATAAATCTCAAAAACAGGCAAAACTAAGAGATGGTGATTAAAAGCAGAAGAGCAATTACCAGGGAAGGGGCATGCAAGTTGGAAAAGGCAAAAAGAAACTTTTGGGGTATTGAAAAAATTTCATGTCTTGATCTAGGTGGTAATCATAAGAGGAACACATAGGTAAACATTCATCAAAGTATTCACCTGACATATATTCAATACATGCACTTTACCATGCATATACTACACTTTAATTTTGAAATTTCTCTAGGATAAACAAATCCATAGATGTGAGATGGAAGCATAGAAGAGGTAAGATTAACTTAACATCTTTCTTAAGATGGTGTGAAAATACATGACAGGTGTATTTGACTTATATCCAATGGCTCTCAGGAGCACGTAGCTTGTAATTCAAGATGTCTCTCTCTTGCCCATTTGTTGCTCTCCGCTAATCTCTAGTGAAGCCCATTTGGGAAGGCTGCTCTTTAAGTGTTTTAACACTGGTCTTGAAACCCAGCTCATCAGTGATCCTGGAAAGTTGCTGACAGGGCCACACTGGTTGCTCTGCACCGTCTGTCCTAATCTCTCGCCCGTGAGACTGCAGCAACAAAGATATATAACATTTTCTTATGCAATGGGCTTGAATTATCCCAGGGATAATGGGGAAGTATTTTTCACCTTTAGATGTTAATGAATATAAATGAGATCCACAGCCCATTTCTCTGCTTTTTTGTTCCCTCTCAGAAGTAAGATCATAGAAAGAAAACTTTCAGTGACAGTAGAGGAGTGGAGCCCTGCATCCAACCCTCTCATGTGGGATATTCCACAGATGGGAAGGACTTCAGCAACCCCAGTGTCTCTCTTGTCTTCCCAATTGGTCAAAAACCCCTCCAAGAATAAAGTGATTGATTTACTATGTGCTATCAGATTTTTTAGCTGCAAGGAATTACTAACCAATAAACTTACTCAGGGTGTTGCAGAACTGGTACAGAACCCAAAGGAAGATGCTCCACACCAAGGAGCTGAAAAGCAATTGTTTATTACACCAGCAGGTTGGTGGAACTCAGTTCCAAATCACCAGCCTCAAGTCATTTTTGGGTTTGGTTTACATAGGTTTACAAGCAGGAAGCACAGAAGTTTTAAAGCGTGGCAGATTTTCATTGGGTCAGGTTAGTCATCATCTGTTACTGGGTAGAAAGTCTTTGAAATATGTTAGAAAAACAGGATGTATTTTTTAGATGTGAAAACACTGACATTGAAGCTGGACATGGTCAGGCTGACCTAGGTCAGGCTACCTATGAAATGCAGCTGAGTGCAGCCAGTCAAGACTGACTGGGTTTAGCAGTGTAGCTATATGCTGGGCAGGATGAGTATATCTTGTCTCAATATAGCTGGCTGCTAGTTAGTTGAAAAGCTATCAGTCCATAACTCTCAGAGAAATAATTCTGGAAATTCTGGTAATTCCACTATCTCCCCACATCTCTTACTTTGTTCTATGCTGACATAATTACAGTAGTCAGTAAGTTCTTCTTCCTCTGTAGTTGTTATGTGTTATTCTCTGTAGCTAGAATACGCCTCTCTTCTCTGCACAAATAGGGTTGTGTGGCTAAAAAGGGATCATCAGGAATAAATCAAATATGATGGTATATACATGTGTGTGTGTATATATATGCACACACATATGCAATAGAATACTATTCAGCCTTTTACAAAATAAAACTGTCATTTCTGACAATGTGGATAAAACTGAAGGGCATTTTGTTAATTGAAATAGACTGGGAACAGAAAGATGAATACTACATGACCTCAGTTATGTCTGAAATCTAAAAAGTCAAACTCAGAAGCACAGAGCAGAATGATGGAGAGACAGGGAAAGTTAGAGGATGCTGGTCAAAGTTTATAATTTTCACTTAGACAAGAAGAATAAGTCTGAGACCTATTGTACAATGTGATGACTAGTTAATAATTATGTGTATTTAAAAATTGCTGAGACTAGATTTTAAGTATCTTCACCACAAAACATGGTATGTGAGGTAATGCATATTTTCATTAGCTAAATTTAGTCACTCCATAATATATACATATATCAAAACATTGTGTAATATAACAAAATATATATAAATTTATTTGTCAATTAAAAGTAAGAAAAAGGCACCAGGAAAGACCCTTGTGGCGATGGAACTGTTTCAGAGTTGATGGGATCAATGTCAATATCCTAGTTTTTATCTTTTACTAATGCCTTACAAAATGGTACCATTGGATAAAACAGAGTCAGGCTACACAGGATCTCACTGTATTATTTCTCAAAATGTCATGTGAGTCTATAACCATCTCAAAACAAGACATTTAATTTTTAAAAATATCTCCTTGGATAATTTCATATACAATCAAGAATCCGAATGATTACTTCATCCCAACTTTGGCCAAGAGAAATTTCTATAATGATAGAGCTGTTTTCTATCTGCATTTATAATTCAGTGGCCACTAGCCAAATGTACCTGTTGTGATTATGAAAGGTGACTAATATTTAACAAAAATTAATTTTAATTCTGATTTAATTAAATGTCAATGGCCACTATGTGGCATATTAGTTTGCTAGAGCTACCTTAACAAAGGCCCACACACTGGGTGGATTAAACAATAAAAATGTATTGGCTCATAGTTCTGAAGGCTGGCATCCAAGATCAAGGTGCCAGAGGTTGATTCTTTCTGAAGGCTATGAGAAAGAATCTGTTCTTGCTCTGTTTCTGGTAGTTTGTTGGCATTTTTTTAGCATTCTTTGCTTGTGGAAAAATTACCCTGATTTCATTGATATGTGGCCATCATCAATAGGCAGGTCAACTGGAGGGAGCTGTTGGAATCTACCATGGTCTCACTCATATTTCTAGTGATTGGTTCTAGATCAGCTAGAGACAAGAGTAAATGGATCACATTATTTTTAGCAGTAATCATTTGATGATTATAGGATTTCCAGAAGAAGAGACAGAGGATAGATTTCTATTTTCAGGTCTCTGCTTGTATCACATTTGCTATTTCCCAGTTAATCAAAGCAGACCATGGCATGGCATCCAGAGTTGATAAGAGTGGAAATACCCAAAGTCATGGATCCTGGGAACAATGAATGGGAGTGCATTACTGTTACAATCTACAGGGCAGCGGCTGCTCTGAGCCCAGCTTGAGTTGAGTGTTCAACCAGGGAGTTCTGCCTGGCCATGCAACTTGGGATTTCGCCAAGAGACCAGTAGGAATTTGTGTCCATCCCCCATCAGCCATGGATGTTCAGGGAGTCCCTGGGGTCCTGCCTGCGCCCCGCCTGTTCACCCAGGGCAGCCCAGTGGCGGCTGCTCTGGGTCCAGCTTGAGTTGGAGGCAAGCACAATGGACTCCACTTAGCTGTGCAGCTTGGGACTGGGTGACCAGACCCATAGAAATCTGCGCCCATCCCCTGTCGGCCATGAATGTTCAGGGTATCCCTAGGGTCCTGCCCACACCCCA
>RJWT010021224.1:0-17672 GCA_004365215.1 Cuniculus paca | reverse complement strand
CTTCCATCCCAGACCCCTTATACATACAATAACCAAGGCTGAACAACTTGTACCACATACATGTACCCACACGTATACGCTCACCAACCCTTCATGCCCATCAGTCACCCAATCTCTTCTACCCTGTTAACTCCTGGTCATCCTTCAGATCTTAGCTCAGCACCATCTTGAAGGAAAGCCTGTGCTGGCCCTCTCAAGTCAGATTGTTTTATCTTCTGCGTTCTCATAGAACCTACTCTTTTCCTTCAGAGCACTTGACGGTGTTGGAAGTTGTATAACCATTTGGGTAATTATTCATTATAGTCCCCACCCTAGATTTTGTAAACTCTCTGGGAACAAAGTCTGGATCTATTTTTGCTCAACATTATACACTCTGCTTCAGCTGTGTGGGGCCTGGCACATCAAAGACTTGCAGTAAGTGTTGACTAAATGGATGAATTGATCCATGCTTGCATGCATGCATGAATGAATGAATGGCTATGCTTCTGTGTATGAGTGTGTCTATGCATATCTCTGCGTCTGTGTCTTTTAGGGAATCGGAATGTAATTAATGTAACTTGCAGAGTAGAATTTTGGTTTTCGTTAATTCAGGCTGTTCTGAAAAACAGAAAGTAGAAACAACAATATTCTTCATATGAATCATTTTTTTTTGCTAATTCTGCTTAAGAAATCAACATTCATTCAGTCACATAAACACTATGAATGATTCATATGCCTCTCATTAGCAGTCAAGAAAAAAAATCTATTTATACAACTTACAAATATCATATAAATACCATGTCTTTTTAACTATGTGCCTATGTTCACTTCAACTTAATCACAGAAACAGAAATTACTCCTCTCTAACACCATCAATGACCTCCTAATGTGCCAGAGATAAATTGCTCAATAAACAAATGTTTAAATACATCAGCAGTGTCCAACTGAGGATTATGCTCCACACCCCTGGCCATCCATCAGCAGTCGCCTTCCTTCCTTCTCCCTTGCCCATTCTCCTCTCCACAGTGGAACAGCCTGTGGAATTTGGGACCACTCTAAATAGATAGGCTGAAGAATACAAATACATACACTGAAGCTTAAAGAGAAATGATATGAAAGGCCCCATCACCCACTCCTGGCTGGTACCATACAGCTGGGAATGCATTTTTTGATCATGTACCAGATAATTCAAATAGTTGCAAAATGGATAAAGGTTGATAAAAAGCATATGGAGAACCAGAGAGCTTAAAATAGTCAGGATTGCATACCAAGGCAAGAGTTGAGCTCTAGCTAGTGGTGGTTTGTGCCTGCCTGAAAGCTGGCTGAAGGAAAAATGGTCAAAGTAAACTTCGGCCAGTAAAACTATATTTACATAGAGAAAATAAGACTTTTAAAAATGATCTTATATTTTTGGCTTCCTTGGATGTACTTCTAGTCTTGCCTACAGCATCCAACAATCCACAGAATAATGAAAATATGTTCTGTGGTTTATAAACAATGCTTATAGGATGTATTCCCTGAGGGCTGCATTTGTGAGTTCTAGGGTAATAAGTATCAAATGTTAATAATACAGTCCTGCATTATAGCTTCCATCTTCTTTTAAAATCTCTCAAACTTGGAATAATTTATTTTTTAAAGCCTGAATTAACTTGCATCATAGGAATCATTCTCCTAAATTTATTATTATTTTGGGTATATACATTTTTATAACCATAGATAGAGCACTATATTAAATAGTAGAGATGTTTATTAATTTAAAAGTCTAAGTTCCTTCTTTTCTCTTCCTGCTGCAGGTTATAGCCCATTCCCCAGAATATACACCGCTAACAATTTGACATATTTACTTTTTTACTGGGAAATTTATTTTTATTTTTTTGAAAATTTATTGACCTATTTGTGATACATAATAATGTGATACATAACCATCATGAGGAGTTGGTCCAAATACATACCACATTTTAATCCTTAATTTTCTACAAATAGAATTCTGCCCTGTATACCAGTCTGTAACTTACCTTTGTTTTCTTTAGGACATAGTTCAAATGCGCCATTGGAGGAAGCTGGGTACCTAGAAGTGTATGTAAGATTCACTGTACTCTTTTTTTCTTTCACTGACTAGTGAGCCTGTACATACTTAAAAATGAAATGTTTTTCAAAAGAAATGAACTTTTCACTTGAAATATATCTTAGTCTATCCTACTACTTCAGTGCCTTACAGCTACTTCATTTTATTGAATATTACTAGGATACACAGTACTTCTTTTAATCCGCTTCTTATTGATAGTTAAATTGTTCTCCAGTTTTGAATACCACAGCACTGATGTCATATACAGCATTAGACTTTCATCTCCAGTTATGATACACTTTGACAAGCAGAGGTCCTCACACTCTTCCATTATTCTTCTGCAAGGCGCACATCCCAACTTTACAGTTGTGCCAGGAAAGTTTTAGCATTAGCACCGTTACGTTTTGGTAAACAACATCTAGTCAGCATAGACGCTAGAAGATTACTGGAAGGTTGATGTCTGCTCCCCCATGGCAGCCTCTGCTCTCCAGCCTGTCCCCTCCTGGAGGATGCACATGTTTGCCAGATCCTTTCCGTGTGTTTCGGGAGAGTCTCAAGGAGGTTTGCGTGACTGAGCAGCCTTCAGCCTTGACACAAGCAAACAAACAAAACCATCTGCATAATCAACAAGAGAGGAGAGAAAAAGCTTCCCCACACTGGTTAAAAACACAGGCAAAGAAAGAATAAATTTATAAAATCAATTGCTTGAAATTGTCCAGGGCCTTCTAAATTTGGCGCCTCATATGACAGCCAATGACAGGCTTCACCAAATTTGTTTTGAATGTTAATATCTGTCATTATAATACATACCCATTTTGATATCTATTAATGTAGCAAATTTACTGTTTTCAACTCATGGTACCTTAGGTGTTAGAATATAAAAATTAATAAGACACTACCCATGCACCCAAAAATGGTCTATGTGAACCAGTAGTACTTAGTCTGTTTGGCAGCCTCAGACCCCTTTGAGAATCTGGTGAAAACTGAGGAACTAAAATACATGTGTGCTGATGTACACACAAATATTACAGGTATTAGATATTACAAGTGAAAAATGGGCGAACAGAAGAATAAGAGATGACCAAGCTGAAGCATCCAATAGGGAAGAATATGCTCAGATCTTGAGGTACTTCTCATTTTGTAAAGTGCTTTTTCCTACACATATCCTCCTATGATAAACTAATCCACTCTTGTAAGATGAGGCAAGATATTCAGAGAGACACTATGACTAGCTAGATGCTAGCAGGACTCTTACTAGAATCCAGACCTGTCACTTATGCAGTTTTGCCAAAAGAAACTTATGACTAATATGCAATGCCATGATCAAAGTTTAAAAAAAGAAATCCTGGTATCAGTCAAGTGAAGATGAAAAGTTTAAACCAGTCATCAGTTTTGCATACGAGTTTTTCTTTTATCTCTCCCCTCTTTCCTCTCACCTCTCTTTCTCTTTCTTCTTCTCTCTCTGTCTCCATATTTGTTTATACAACAAGGTCCCCCTATTAAATTGCATATTCCTTAAAGACTAAGACTATAGCTGGTTTATTTCCATTTCCTCAGTGATTGGCAAATAGTCTGGCACATAGTCAGCACTCATTGTCTGTTGGGTGAATGAAAGTTTATTATACAAAGAAAGAGATCAGAGATATTAGCTTCCACTAAATGTTTTGCTAAGTTCTGCTTTCAAAGATTATCTCTAGGACATGAAAAGTAGTATCACCAATTCCTTGACATGTTACTCTTTGTTTCTCTTGCATCTTTTATTTTCCCATTTTTAACTGTCTGTGATATTTGATAAGTGGAGCCAAGCTGGGTTGAGTTTAGTTTAAGCATCTTAACACTAAGCAGTCTTTCACTGCACATAATGAAAAAATTTTCCATGTTTTATGCCAAAATGGAAGAAACATCAAGCAATAATTTAATTATTTAAATTAGTTGCAGGGTTTAGATTTTATTGACTGAAAACTTACAAAAGAGAGACAGAGAGAGAAAGACTGTAACTTACTCCTCTGTCCAAGCCAAATAACAACTTTGAAAAGCAATGTGGTTGCTAAAGCAATAAATGAATAGTTTAAGCCCTCTTGAGTCTTGGAAAATGTGCCCACCCTTGCCAAGAAGTAGAGGAGTAAGTCTGTAGTTCATTTTACTGCACTGAATTTCTTGAGGGTAGGGTCTATTCCTGATTTATCTTTGTGTTCTAGATTATCTGGCACATAGTAAATATTCAGTAAGTTTTTATTAAATTAAATTA
The DNA here is from genome assembly GCA_004365215.1 of Cuniculus paca. Taxonomy (NCBI): domain Eukaryota; kingdom Metazoa; phylum Chordata; class Mammalia; order Rodentia; family Cuniculidae; genus Cuniculus; species Cuniculus paca. The sequence continues at coordinate 13,380 of RJWT010021224.1, read as the reverse complement.
AATTAGATTTTTTTCAAAATGTATATATCCCTAATATATGGTTATATAAGTGTACTACTGTACAAATACTCTTTATAGGTGGACACCCTAAAAGGGCAAGCTATGCCTCATATCTTCCCATACATAAACTGGAAAAGTCCGTAGTATTCATCAGTATGTGTGTGACAATTAGAATTTCATCTAGTAGTAGACCATTTGCTTAGCCTATGCTGATTACAGTCACCCTGTTCAGTAGCAATTCCTTACAATACTGCCTCTGAAATATTTTCCTAAATAAATAGATAAACCAATCTGCTATGGTGTGCAGCTGACATATACTTCATACTCAACCAGGACTGAGTGGCATAGAGACGGTATTACTCGGTCTTGGGCAGCAACTTCCACTCTACCACACAGCTACAGGAGCTCTACTGCTCCATGCCGAGTTGCTCATGATTCTACACTGCAGGTTGCTCCCCGCATGTATGACTTTCAGGGTCATTTTAGCCTTGGTGAATAATTCAGATCCACGATAGCTGACAGAGGGAGCGGGTAATAAAGCTGAATTGACACAAAGGAGAAAAGGGAGGACACAAAAACTTAGTTTTATTAAGGCTCAATGTGCTTTTAGGGAAATGGTCAATGAGACAAGACAAAGATTAGCAGGTAATTGGGGCTTTGTGAAAGTTATGCAACAGTATTAACAGTAGAGAAAAAGTCACTGTAGCCTGGGAGGATGACCTGCAATTGAAGGCAACTGTGGCCTGAAGTAAGGCACTCAGGGGAATTAGAGAAACCAGGAGAGCAATTAGGAAAGCACTCTGGGAACATACTATTACAAGCCCTGGTTGAGCCAATTCCGTTAAAATTTTCAGGAATTAGGGCTCACTGACATCATGAAGCTTTTAATTGCCATACAACTCACAAGCACCGCATTCTTCAGGACCAACAAGGTAGCCCAGGAGAAAGTCCACTCTGCTTCCTTATCTAAATTATTTTTGCAACAAGGAAAGCTGAAGTGAGCAGAACACTTAGAGCAATTGTAACACTTGACCTATAATGACTCCACTTCCTCTAAAATCACCTCCCCCGCATCAGAGGAGTGAATCTCAAGGGCTCTTAAAAGGGAAACAGGACAGCGCCGCATCTCTTCCTCATGCATTCTGGACCCACAGTGGCTGGACTGAAATGTGGTCCCTTTCTACCGGCGCCTAATGCAGCACCCCGGCACTTCATAAATATTTAACACTATCAAATATACTTCCAGGAAACAGCTTGGAAATGAGTTGCCTCATTTTTCAGCAGCTGCTTGAGAACTGTACATTTTGCAAAAACTAAGTGGACTTGTTAATAAAAATAAATGATGCCATGTGTTATGCGGTATTCTTTTAGCTTTAGTTTCAAATCCATGTGCCCCAGAAAAAAAACTCCTTTAATAAAAGGGAATGACTCAATTTTTTTATTAAAATGATAGCAAAACCCACATGAATATTGAACGAATGTTCGAGCAGCTTCCATGTCCAATATTGTACTGTTGTGTTCACTGAGACTGTGAGCATGGTGGACAACATTTCATGGTGACAACATTCTGAAAAGTAGAAGTAAATGCACAAATAAAATAGATACACACTGTGACATGTGCTATAAAGAAAACCAAAGTGGAGAAAGGTCATAAAGAATGATGAGGGATGCTGTTGTACAAAGGATAAATATCTCAGAAAAGGTTACTGAAAGTTAGAGACTGAAATGAATCAAGTCTGCAAGACCCATAAATACCCAGAGAGTTCCAGTTATGTAGACAGGAAAGTTGAGTGTGCGAGTTTGGCCACACTCAAGGAACTACAGCATGTAAACCTGTGTATTTGGGTAGGGAGGAGAGGTAAGGAGTTGACGTTGGAAAGATGGCAAGATGTCACGCTTTGCAAAGTTTTACAGATAATGCCAAGGCTTGGAAAAATCATTGTAAATGTGGCAGAAAGTTGCTGAAAGCTTTTAAGTAAGGCATGCCTTTATGAAACTTTGAATAAGACACTCTCAAGCAACATTAAAACAATTCAAGTACAGACTTCTGTTTTGAGTCCCAGAAGAACTAGATACTTGGAGAACCCCCTCCTTGTTTAGCACACCTCAGAGCTGCACACATACTGCAAGTGTATGTCTGTTGAGTTGGCAGAAATATAAAGGAATTCCTTAGGGTCTAAAAGGGTAAGTCCAGAGGGATAAGCAAGCTTTGGAGTAGTGTTTGCCATGTGAGCATAAGTTCCTGGTGACTTAGAATCTGAATTTAAAAGTCCTTTCCTTTAGAAGGTAGGAGACATATCCTGAGATCTAAGCAAAAGAGGACATCGGGAACTAGTCATAAAGTCATAGCACTCCTAGTTGATGCCTTATTGGTCAAAGAAAAAGAGAAGAACTATTCTATAGAAGGAGATTGTGGAAATAAATGTCTGCTTGGGTTAAGGCCTTAGGTGGTATTTTTTTTTTAAAAATCTGAAAATTTTTAAGTATAATATTGCAATCACACACAAACTTTGGGATAGAATTTGTAAGGCTTTTGAGGCAAAAAAAAAAAAAAAAAGAGAAAATTTTAAGTTGTATGGGGTTAGGAATTCCCACAGAAGCCTGCTTCTGCCAATACAAATTGCCTCAGGAAAAAATGATTTTTTTATATATGAGCTTCAAAACATCTCACAGAAAAAATTCGTTAAAAAAAGTTTGCCATTGAAACTCAGTAAACACTAAGAAAATAAGCCACCGTGAATGAAAGGTGACCAAAACTAAAAGCTATAAAATCAAATGTCTATTGTTATTCAAAGTGTCAACTACAGAACATAAAAATGTTTCAAGAACTATTTCAAAAAACAAAATATGACACTGAAGTTATAACAAAGAAATATGAAACTAACAAAATTTATTAGGCATATATGAAAAAGAACCAAATATATTTCCTAGAAATAAACATAAAAATTAAAATTAGAAATTAAGTGGAGAAATTAAAAAGCAACTAAAGGGAAAATTGATGAACAGGAAAATAGAACAGAAGAAAATATACAAAATGAAGCACGAAAAAAAAAGTATAAAATTAAGAGAAGCTAAGATACAAAAGAGACAGCAAAAAAAAGTCTAATATATATTTCAGTAGAATTACAGAGGGAAATGATAGAATTGGAAAGTGAAAATATTTGAAGAGGAAATGAACTTACAATCGTCCAAAGTTGAAAAAGCAAATATGCAAATTTAGAAATATCAAGCATGATTTTAAAAAAAAGCCAGGATTGGTGGTGCACTCCTATAATCCCAGCACTTGGGAGACTGAGGGAGGCGGATCCTTGCAAATTTGAGACCAGCCTGGGCTACAAAGTGAGCCCAAGTTCAGCCTGAACTGTATAGCGAGACCCTATCTCAAAAAGACAAAAGAAAAAAAAAAAAGCCAGGTGTTGGGTACCCATAATCCTAGTACTTGGGAGGCTAAGGGAAGAGAATAGACACAAATTCAGGGTCAACCAGGCTAGACTTCCTGGTTGGAAGAAAAGAAAGGAAGAAAAAGAAAAAGAAAAAAGAGAAGGATGAAGAAATAACAAATAAACAAATGAAAATAAGTAAACCATGGTTAGTTGTATAGTGAAACTATATAGTGAAAGCGAAGAGAATATATGTCATTTGGAAAATTTTTAAAGTCAGGATAAAAATGAGTATTTAGCGACAAAAATATAAATAACACTGCTGTTAAAAAAGCAGTTAAAGGAGAGTGTAATGTTTGTATTAAAAAATAACAAAGGTTATAAATTATCTAGCTAAATATTTACTTTGAATGCTAGGAAAATAAAAGAAAGTGTGATAGTAAGAAAGAATAAGCCAGGCATGGTGGTGCATGCCTGTAATCTCAATACTCAGGAGGCTGAGGCAGGAGGATTGCCACAAATTCAAGTCCAGCATGCACTACACAGTGAGTTCAGGGCCAGCCTGAACTACCTAGCAAGACCTTGTCTCAAAACACACACACACACACACAAAAAAAGAAAAGAATAAATACAAGGATATTTCTCCAAAGAAAATGTAAAATGATCAACACGTAGAGAAAAAAAAGTCAACATCATTAATCATCAGAGTAGTACAAATTAAAACCACAATGAGATATCACCTCGTACCTCAAATATTGACAAAGATGTGAAGGAGCTGGGACTCTCATACATCACTGCTATAAAGTGGAATAGCCAGTTTGGAGAAGAGTTTGGCAATTTCTCAGAGTTAAACATATGCTTTGTATATGACCCAGGAATTTCACTCCTCCTTATCTGCCCAAAGGAAATGAAAGCATACATTCACACAAGGACAAATGTTCACAGCAGTCTTTATATGTAACAGCAAAAAGAATCAATCCAAATGCCCATTGCCCGGCTTAAGGATCAATCAAAGAGATATTCATACAAGGGAATACTTCTTAACTATAAGGAGAAATAAACTTGATATTCACAACGTGGATGGAAACATCAAACCAACTTAGTCCATTTTTTTGTTGTTGCATAAAATACTTGAGACTGCGTAATTCATAAAGAAGTTTATTTGGTCCTAGTTTTGGAGGCTGGGAAGTCTAAGAGCAGGGGGCCGGCATCTGCACAGCAGCTGGTGAGAGACTTCTTACTGCATCATAATATGGCAGAGGTTATCGCCTGGCAAGAGGTTGAGAGGATGCCAGCTCCAGTCTCCTCCTTTTCTTGCTTATAAAGCTACTGATGTCATCACAGGCCCCACCCCTCAGACCTCACCTAATTTGAATTCTATCACAAAGCCCTCACCACCAAATAGCATTATGTATGCATTTAGGATTAAGTTTCCAACATGCAAACTTCATTCAACCATAGCACTAACTAAAAGAATCCTGTAACAAATTAAATATCACATGGTTCTATTTAGATTAAATTGTAGAAAAGATAAAACTCTAAAGACAGAAATATGTGGTTATCTATGTGCAGAGATTGAATACAAATACAAAAGGACAGGAGAATTTTTTTGAAGTTGTCAAAGTATTTTATAGCATGTTGTAGTGTTGTTGGCACAAATGAATGCCTTAACCAAAACTCACTGAACTTTATGTTTAAAATGTTTAGATTGTATTTCATTTAAATCATATAATAAAGCTTTAAAATTCTAAAAATAAAACAGGACAAGAAAGTATCATAAACAGCATTCTGTCAAATTTGAAAAGGATAGGTAGATAAAATGGGCTATGAAAATTGCCAAAAACCAACCCTGAAAAAATAGAAACTTGTTTATCACTATTAATGAAAATGAATCAGTAATTTGAAATAGTCCCTAAAATTTACATAGGATTGTATTTTATAAGTGAGTTGTATTGAATACTAATGTTAAACAATTTCAAACTTCAACAAACTATCAGAAAATAAAAAAGGATGATAGAGGGCCACTTTCTAATTCATTTAAGAGGTTTGGAGAAACTTGATAGAGAAAACCAAGAATAGGAGAAAGGAATCCCATTCATAAACATAAAAAGTAAACAAGACATTAGCAAATCTAGTCAATCAATGTATAAAAATATGACTCATAATTTGGGTTTGGGATTTTCCCAAGTGCAAATTTAGTTCAAATTTATGAAAACGTATTAATGCAGTTCAATGCATCATCCAGTGAAATGAAGGGAAAATATGATTACTGCAATGTATCAGGAAAAAACTTTAATGAAATTCAGCAACCAACCATGATAAAATCTCTTAACAAAGTAGGAGGGGAAAGGAATCATTTTGACCTGGTAAATGGTGTCTATAGAAATCAAGAGCCACCATCATATTCAGTGGAAAAACACTACAAGAATTTTTATTAAAATCAGGACTACGACAATGATGCCCTCTATCACCATTTCTACTAAATAATGTATTAAGATGCTAGCTGGAAAAGTAAAAAAATAAATAAACTATAGAAGCACTGAGAATGAAGAAATAAAACTCTAGCATTCGTAATTAATGTAATTCTACATAGACCCAACAAAAACATTTTCAAATTCTTAAAATTAATTAGAGAATTTGGTGGTGCTTTGGATATAAGATTAATATAAGAAGTCAACTACAAATCTAGTTACCAGACATAAACAGTGAAAAATTTTATATTTTCAAAAAGTTACCACTCTAATAGCAATTGAAAATATAAGCTACTGAGGAGAAAGTCCTATGAAAGATATGTACATTTTTAAATATAAAAACTATGTAAAAGAAGCTGGAGATGGCAAGAGATACCTGTAATCCCAGCACTCTGGGAGGCTGAGACAGAAGGAGCACAAGTTCAAGCCCAGTCTAGACAATTTAGCAAGACCTTGTCTCAGAATAGAAAGGGTTGGGAATGTATCTCAGTGGGAATATTTAGAAGATATGTATTCAGCACCAGTAGTGTGGCAGACACTGTGCTAGGTAGCAGAAATACAAAGGCTAGTAATGAGGTAGGAGTATAGGGCCGGGGCAAACCAGACAACCAACCCAGCAGTATGTATGTATCAGAAACCCACAGGTAAGCAGTTGAACAAGATATTTCCTAACAAGATGTTTCCTAAAGAGAGAAGACATGCCTGGACACTGGGCCCAAAATGACTTTGGGCTTATGGCTTCTGAGCATTGTACGTGGAACCAATCAGAAAGCGATATGCTGAGTTCTTCATTTGAATTCAGCGCCATTCAGGGAACCAAGCAGCAAAGTACTATTCCTAATCCTTCATCTGGCTCAGTCAAATGTTATTCTTAATCCTTAGCTTACACATGAGCAGGACCAGTTTGAAGACATCATTCCTGATACTTCATGTGCATCTGGAGAGAAGCTGAGTGGGTTTTTGATAGGATAATTGTCCCAATGCCATATTCACCTGAGGTGTGGAGGATCAATCCAGATATTTTGGACAATGAAGTTCACTTTCCCTCTATCATCAGGGTTCTGTGGGCTTTCTTCACCCACCTGTTCTCACCCTCGAGAGTGTATTTTTTCTTCCACTTTCAAAAAATCTACACCGTTACTACCTTTTCAGTATGTTTGTACAGTTCTTTTCAGGATACCATGAACCTGAAAAGCATCTCCACCACCACCACCCTCTGGTAACAGTAAGACATCACATTTCTACTCTCCAGTGCCAACAGGCTGGTAGGGACTGAAACCCAAGCAAACGGCTGCCTCATGGTGGGATAAAGTGCCACCATGCCTGGGACAAACACAGTGCCTGGGATGAGCTGTATTCGAGGAGCTGAGGAAAGAGTCATAGGAATTTGGGGATATTTGCCCTGATTCTTGAGAATTACTAGGACATGTCCAGAAGAGCAAAGAGTAAGATAGAATAAACAATGCTTGCCAAGCAGAGGGAGCAGAATGGTGACAGGAAGAGGCATGAGGCATTCAAAGAACCTTACTTTCCACAGCCATCCTGACTGGCAACAGATGTGCTAAGGATGTTATCACTTCACCCACATTTGCTCCCTTGTGCTGTCATATCTCATTCTGCCAGCTCCCTCCATCTCTGTCAAATAAGCTCTTTCCTGGCCTGAAGGCCCAATTCAAATCACTTTCCTTACCACACTCCACCCCACCAGGGTCCATCTGTCCCCTCTGTTTTAATAGTACCTTGGTGGAAAGCCAGCTATGTTCTTGTGTTTACCGAACAGCAATTCAAGCATTTCTACTACCTTCACAGTGTTACAAGCTAATAGTGGAGTAGGCACTAGAAGAATATGTTGCAAATGGACTGTCATTGCTCACAGTACGGTCTCCTCTAGAGCTGCTTTCAGATTGGGATTTGAAGGAAACCAACATTGTTGTTGGTTTTATTTTCTTACATGACATCACATTGAAGTGAGTGGCCATTGTCTAACCAAGAGGGAGACCAAAAGACAAAATCTGTACCACTCTTAAGCCTTTAGAGTAAACTGCATCCTGCATGCTTTAAAACAATATGGATATCCCACCCTCTCCCCCTGCAATTTCCTCTCTAAAATGCCCTGAGTAAAAATGAAGATGATTACGGGCTGTTGGGTTACTGTCCACTGGTTAAAACACTGGTTCACATCAGTTTGTGCACCACGAAGCAAGTGTAGGGGATGCCCAGAGAAATCACTACTGATACTTCCTGCTACTGTACTCTTTCTACGTCATAAAAAATTAATAGTTTTGTACAATTCAGAGGAAATGATGCCACCCCCCCAGCATGCCACGTTTTTAAGGAAGTATGGCTGTATGGAGGAAGAGGAGGAGTGCTGCACTTGGACTACTCAGGAAGATACTGTTGGCAATTTGAGGAAATCTAAATCTTCAGAGCCTCGGTTTCCTCTCTTCAAGGAAGCAATAATGTCACTTGCTCAATCTCTCTCATGTGACTGCTGGGAGGATCAGATGGACCAGCGGCTGTACTAGCAGTTTGAGAAGTAAAAAACTATATTCCAATGCCCTGTTTACTAACACTAACCAGTACAAGTCGATAAACATTTTCTCTCATGGGTGCATAGCTCCTTCAAACCTGATAAATCTACCTGCAATGAGTTAGCTCTTGTGAAAATACCCAGAAAGTTCATTGAGGACGTCACTTGTTTTAGACTGCTAGGACTAATTCCCAGCAAAATTTATCATCTTTCTTTACCACCTTTCAACATTGTCTACAAGTCCACTACTGTTAAATAAAAATGACTGTATTTTTATTGGTTACATTATCAGGTTGCACTGTCTTCAGAGTAACAAATCTCTAAATTGCATCTTTTGCATCCAGGGTTTACTTAAGTTAAAACATTATGTAGTATCTCTTAGTTCTTAATTATCAAACATATTTCCTCAATCAATATATATAGGTGGAGATCTTTTTTCACTGCCTGTTAAATTTCTAGCCTTTCGAAATAGAAATCATCCCTCCCTCTGTATTATATTTGTCCATCATTCAGACAGTGAAATACTATGCAGACTTTTTTTTTTTTTGAGACATGGTCTCACTATGTAGTTCAGGCTGGCCTTGAACTCGCTATCATAGTCCACGGTAGCCTTGAACTTGCAGCAATCCTTATGCCCCAGCCTTTTTAGTGCTGGGATTACAGGCTAGAGCCACCATGCCCAGCATCATGCAGCCTGTTAAAATTAAACTGCAAATCTAACCTTCTTAAGGTAAAAAAATTCATCATATGGTTAAATATTAAATGAAAACAATAACATTATGAAGCGATAGAGTGGTGTGATCTCATTCTTGTAACAGGAAATGTACACTTGAATTACCAGGTAGCAAAAAATCTGGATACATAGAAACACTGGATAATTATTAAGTGCATAGATACTAGTGTTAGATGGACACAGGTTCAGATTCATCCTCTGCCTAACTGGATGATCCTGAACAAGTTGTTGAATCTTCCCCAATCTTTTCTTCTTCTTTAAAGGGAAGAATAACTAAACTTGCTTCCTAAAGTTGTTATGAAAATTAAATGGGTAAAATGTAGTAAGCACGTAGCATGGTACCTGGATCACAGTAAGTTAACTGTAAATGACAGTCATTACTATCATGATACATGAGAAGGCACAAATTGTCTATTCTTATCACCTCTGGGTAGGAGCTTAAGAATGATTTTCTTCTGTAATTCTTTCTACTCCATCCCCACCTTACTCAGCCATGTGAAAGCATTAATGTGTATTTTTGTATGTGCATATTGCACAATAGGTATAATTTATGATGTGCTTTTTAAAATTATGTGAAACTATCATGTATCTCATTGATCTCACTTTTTTCATTAGCTTCTGTATTTTGGCAGTCCACCATCCACCCCATCTTGCTGTGTGTGCTTCTAATGTATTCCTTCCTCATGCTGCTTAGTACTCCAGAGCATGGGTCCTCAACATTTTATCTGTCTATTCCCTCAGCAATTGCTTCCCAGTTCCCACAACTACAAGTAAAATTGCATCAATACCCTCGTGCACATCTCCTTAAGAACCCATGCAAGATTTTCTTTGAAATACATATTTAGGACTGGAACTTCTGGATTACAGATCATGCATATTCTGAATTTGACTAAGTAGTACTAGATTCTTTCCAGATAGACCACGGTTGTCCACTGTCAATGATGAGGTTTCTATAGCCCCACGTCTGCACCAATACTCGGCCTCTTGTATCTTCCTAACTTTTGGCAGTCTTCTGAATGTGAGGAAAAAACTCACTGTTGTCTTAATTTACATTTCTCAGATGAGTCATAACTTGTGGCATCATTTCTCATATGTGCAGTAGTAATCTGAGTTTCTTCTGTAAATTTCCTGCGTATGTCTTTTGTCTATTTTTTGTTTCACATCTCAGCCTTTCTTGGGTTGGTTTGCAGCAGTTGCTTATGTCATTAATTTAGCTCTTCTGTGTTTTAGACCTTTCTAACATGTTCCCCATATTGTTATACTGTGTAATAACTTTGTCCACAATGTCTTCCTTAAATAGAAAGCCTTGCTATCAATGAACTCAAAATCATCAGTACTTTGCCTTATGATTTGTGCTTTTTAAAAGTTTTGTTTGAAACTCTTGCCTGCCCATAGGTCACCGAGACATTCTCCTGCGCTGTTCTCCATTCACTGTACAGTTGTACTTAGGCATTTTAGGCTTTAATCCATATGGAGGCTGCATTTGTAAGTATGTGAGGCAAAGATCCAGTTTAGTCTCTGTCCAGTGAGCTAACTGTCCCCATGTAAGCTACGAGGGAGCACCCTCTTTACTACCTGTACACATGGGTCTGTGTCTGAACTCTGTCCTGTTTTATTAGTCAGTTCATCTGGGAGATGTTTGTTTGACTTTTGTTTTTTCTGTTTGTTTGCTTTGTACCAGTGCACCACTGTTTTCAGTGCTGTTTGGCAATGATTTTTAATATCTATTATCTAGTAGGGCAAGCTCCTCATTTCTTCATGTTTTTAAACTTTCTTAAAAAAAAAACTTTCTTGACATTCATAAATGTTTATTCCTCTAAATAAATTTTAAATTTTTATAATGTTCTTCCAAAATATATAAGTATAATATTTGATGGCATTCTATCAAATTTATAGATAAAATGGGAGAATTTATGTCTTTCTAATATATTATCTCATTCAAAAGCATAGAATTTCACTCATTCAGACCTTTTGTGTCCTTTACTCTCATTTTTAAGATTTTTTGTTTCACTATAGATGTCTTTTACATTACTTTATTCAACGAATTCCTATATATTTAATAGATTTTCTTGGTAGTGGGAATCATGTACATTTGTTACATTTTCTAATTGTCTATTGCTTGCTAGTGCTTAAATAAAAACAGATACATATAACCAACAATCTTATTCAGTTCTCATACTGGATCTAATGTTTTGTTTTGGAATGTGTCTTGATGAATGATCATGTTCTATGCAAATTAGGACAGTTTTCTCTCTTTCTGCATGAGCTCTCACTAAGTTATATTGTAATGACAATTCCCAAAACTCAGTGACTTACAACAACAAATATTTAACTAACTCACTCCTGTAATGTGTTGAATATATGTTGACAGCATCTCTGCTCTATGTGTTCTCTTATTCTGCAAGTCACACTTACGCAGCCCTAATCACGAGCACACCAATCTGAGAGCAGAGAAGAAAACACAAAAAAGGCAACAAATCCACACGATTGCTGCTACAGCTTCTGTTCTGAACCGACAACACTATCAAACCTATCCATACTCATTGCCCAAAGACCAAGTGGAAATCTAAGGACAATAGGGTTAAATGTATTCTGTTCCCAGCGGAAGTGTCTACAAATCACATGTCAATGGGTAGACAAAGTAGTAGTGAATAACCGGAAATATAATCTACTATCCCTTCTGACCTTCAATGTTATTCCTCTGTCTTTTCCTTAACCTTGAGCCAAGACCTCTAGCGGTAACAATCCTTGTCTTCTATTTCACAGAGAATGATTCTGAAGTTTCTCCATTTGTATATTTACTATAGTTCCTAGGTCAAAATAACTTTTATCTATCACTGATGGGTTCTGCCCATGTGAAGCGCCACCAAACTCAGTGTGGCACCTGCCCAACATGGCACTGGACAGCACCTCCCTTCAATGCTGATTCCCGCATTTTTCTTTTTCTTATTTTATTTTATTTTATTCCAAGCCAAAAATCTTCCCGTTTTTCCCGCGCACACCAACATTCCCCCAATCAGCTGTCAAAACGTCACTGTGCCCGCCCCTTCAAACTCCACCCCCTGTCAAACAGAATAAACGCTCTCTGCTTCTTTGTCTGCCCCAGGGGACCTCGCACTCTACAGCAGTCTTCCCTTGTGCAGTAAAGGCCTTTTTCCTTTTTCCTTTCTTTGCTCTTGCTTTTCTACCACGCCAAGGAAAAACCTATCTATCACTATTTCCAATTCTCCGTGAGTTTTGATCACAAATTTATGTTGAGCCTTATCAAATAATATATAATATATATTACCATCAAATAATATATATGTTTGGTTTTGACTGGTAATCCATATTTTTTACATTAGTAGTTCACTAACACATGTAAGTGAATTTTCTCTGCTAAACCAGCTTTACCCATCTCAGACAAACACTACTTGATCTCAAGATTTATTTTTAAATCTATAGTTAGGTGAGTTAATATTTTATTTATTTTTTAACACATGTTAATAAGTAAAAGTAGCTTATTACTTTCCTATGTGTGGTGTCCTTATCTAATTTTGGAATAAAACTAGATTATTACACATAAAATGATATGTATATATTCTGACCTTTTCCTGTTTTCCAGAATAACTTCCATAAGATAGGAATTAATTTTCCTTGAAAGCTCTGAAGTTTCTAATAAACACATCTGGGTCTGAAGTTCTCTAAAAAAGGCAAGACTTTGTGATTCTCAACTTAAATTATATATTTCTTAATGGTTTCAGCACTTCATCTTTTGTTCTGGGAATTTATTTATTTTAACTATGTCATTGAACTTACTATTCTATAGCTGCTTAAAAGCCTTGATCTCAAGATTTATTCTTACATCTACAGTTACATTGGAGACTGTGGGGTGTGAGGGGAATTATAATCTATAGTAGAGACTTTCAAAGGGGGATTACAGTCTAATGTACATGCCCTCAAACTCCCAATACACAATCAATATTTCATGAATGACAATTAATGGGTACTATCTGATGGGCAGATTGCACAAAATGTTAGAAATTATTCCAAGGGTAGGATTAAGGGTAATTTGTATGTCTAGTATATTCTCTGTTCTTTTGACAAGATACCACTTTTATACAATCAAGAACAACTAAAACTACTTCCACTTTGTACTGAAATTAGTCTATACATATTACCTAATTTAGAAGTTATTTTCAAACACCCCTAATCTGTTGAGATGTGGTATTTCCTGCATTCACAGGCAGACCTGCTTCTTGGGTATGGGGGTTCTCTGTAAACAAG
>RJWT010021223.1:0-17665 GCA_004365215.1 Cuniculus paca | reverse complement strand
AGTAGTTTTGCTTACATTCAAACCCATTTGTTCTGGCCACAGCATCTTACTTGCCTCCTTTCTGTCAATACAGCTACTAGGGTAACATCTTCCTCCACTTTCAGGAATGGTTCTGGGGATTGGCCCCATCTCATCCTTGTTTGCTCTTCTTCTATGGGTACAACAAACAGTTTGGGAATGAACAGGTGATCTGAACAGGTTCAGCAAGGCTGGATGTGTTGTAATCGTTGGTGAAGGGAAACGCTTTCTTTGCTGTGCCTGATTGCTCTCCTAGGAGAAGGCAAATGATCAACAGTCAAAAGTGTTTGGTTTGATGACTGATTTAAAGACCAGGCAATGGGTGACATTCACAGATAAGCATTGAATACCTACCATGAACCTAGTGTTGTGATAATGTGGGAACATACAAGGAGCTTCAGATATTCTTGTAAAGGTAGAAGGACAGAATTTATACAGGAAACTGAAGAAATATTGATAAATTACAAATATACAATATATTGGTAAATCAAAATATATAGGGAGTGTTTAAATTTTTTAAAATGTATCACAGTTTAAGACATGTTGCCTTTAATTTCTCAAAATATTACTACTCCCCACTTCAAATACTCCTATACCTCCATTCTTGACACTTTCTAAAACAGTTCTAGAAATCTCTTTTGTGTCTTTAGGAAGTGTGATGAAAAATATGGTGAATGTTGCTGTCAAGTGCTATCTTACGAAAAGGCAGGTTCAGGCGCATAAAAACATCCCAAAATGTCCTCATTCACTTCATTCATTAGATCTGTTACCATGCAACTGCTAGGTCTTCCCCCAAGTCAAAATGACCATAAAAGGTAAACATTTGTATCAGTTCAGGACATGAAGGCAGTCACCACAGAGCAACTACAGACACTCACAAAAGAGGACTTCCAGAACTGCTTCAGAAAGTGGCAAGAACGATAAGATGAGTGTATCTGAAGTGAGAGAAAATATTTTGAGGGGATAAATGGCAATTTATCTTTTTGTATAACAATATTTTAAAATTTAAAAATCCATTGTATTTTTCAATTGCACCCAGGGAACTTTCCAGATGTAAGCTCCTGGTTTGCTTAAGCCTGACACAAAAGATGCTCTAACCTACCTAGTTCCTTCCCGCAAGTCTTTCTTGAACAGTAGGTTCCTCTCAGCCCCTTAGATGGGCTTGGAATCTATCCCATCTTGGCCCTGCTCTCTTACATACCCTTTTAATTATTAGAGTCCTGTGTTGTCCCTCTACTCACATTTGCCCTCAGGATATGGTATGACACAGTGGTCAGCACAGTGTGATGAGAAATGGGAGACCTGAGTCTCAACCTGTTTGGGTTACTAACTGAAAGGTTCAGAACAAGTGACATAACTGAGAATGAACTTTGATTTCTGAAATGGTTCTGTCTCTCTCCCTGGGTTTCTCTGAGCATCCTGAGAACTGTGAGAATGAATGTGAAGTTTACAATGAACTTGTGGCCGGGTGGCCCAGGTCTCATAAGGCCACATCCTGCCCATCAAATACTCCACCAGATGGAGACTGTCATGCTTGTTGCTAGGTCTTCTTTCCAGAATCCTCTACCCAATTGCTGTGAATTATGAGCTTAACTCAGAGCACATTGGAAACTTGGGCATTACCCCTCTTCTGAGCACCACATTACATTATCCTTTGAATATTGAGGTCAATAACAGTTTTAAATCAGCAAGGGCTTTTTAGATTCTGATTTGTACTTTTTGAGCCTTTCTTTTTTTAAGGAAATTGAGATCTAGAACCCCAAGCTGGGCAAATAAGACTCTGGCCCCATATCTGGTGTTATTACAAAGAACCCTAAGGAAGAAAACATATGAGTAGCCTTTGAACTTAGAGTTGATCCCTGGCTAGAATAGTCATGCATAATGGTGCATCCAGAGGATGGATCCAGAGGATGAGGCTATATAGCATTGTCCAGTTGTTAAGGTGGAGGTGACCCAAGGGTTGGATCCCTTAGTCTCAGTCCCTGCATCTCCTCTGTCCTGAAGCTTCACAATCTTTCTTCTAGGGCTCAGCCCTTACCCTGCCTGCAGTATCAGCACCTCTTTTAGGACTACTTCTTGATGTAGTTAGAAGGGAAGTGAAAATGTTCAACTCCTGTTCTTGGCTGCAGGTTTTGGGCATTCTATGCTGGTCCAGTTGTGATCTTGTGTGAGGGTTCCATGAAAGTTTTTTGCTGTGCTATTTCCCATGGTCATGGCCCCACTGTGGGACTCTGAAGCCTGATTCTACTTGTAAGATTCCAGTCTTCTTATGTGTCTTGGTTACTTTTCTCTCATTGCTGGGACAAAATACTGACATCAAAAATGAAGGAAGGAAAGGTTTATTTAGCTCACAGTTTGTGAAAGTTTCAGTCCATAATCAGCTGTCTCCAAGGAATGGTGGCATGGCACAGGGGCAACATTTCAAGGTGGCAGAGACAGCAAAGCAACAAGAGCAAAAGGAAGGAAAAGCAAGCCTTTTTCTTTCCCTTATTTTCTACACAGGTATCCCCTCCAACCCCCAGCACAGATACTCGCAAAATATCTCTGCCTTCCTCTTGCATAGACTGAGGATGTTTACAAAGTAAGGAACCTGGTTCCCTGTTGAGTTGCTGAGTTTAGAAGTAAACTTCTAAACTTCTCAAGTTGACACAGTGTATCTACCATAACATTAGGCTTTCTCTAATGTCAAATTCTATGATTACTTTAGTTCCTACTGGTGCCTAGAAGCCCGTTAACACATGGTCCTATTTGATTTGTGCTTTTACATTATCATTTGCTGAGGTAATCCACTATTACCAACCAAGAGTGGGCATTTGGTGAATAGTAATTGGATGGATGAATGAATGAATGAATGGAACACACTGGAAGGAAAAGCAGTTGAATGATGGGGTGGATAGAGATCATTCTGGCACTTGGTAGCTTTGTTTGCATCTCCAGAATACCCTTTTTGTCCCTGGAGTCTCTGGTTCTTGGCTGTCTTGTCCTAGACCTGTGTCTACCAGCCTGGCAGCCATCCACCTACCTGGTATTCAGTGGCAGGTCTGGCTGATTTGTGGTCCCTGCCATCCTCAGATTTGACCTTCCTTGGGCCAGCACCCTCAGTGGTCAGTTGTGGTAAGGCAGAGCACAAGTAGGTTAGGACCATTTGGGAGAGGTAGGGAGTGGTGTTTGCTAATATTGGATAAGTTAGACAGTCCACAGCCTACTTCTGTCTTCCATTCTATTCTCCAAAGGGGTAGGCTTCTCATTTCTGAAAACTTGCTTTGTTTTTTATAAAAAAAAAAAATCAAAGCCCCAACGTGGCTGGCAGAGTTTCTGAAAGTCAATAGGAAAGAAGCAGTGGAAAGGAGCTAGCTGAGATGGAGATAATGTTCAATGCCTCTCACTGAGCTAGATCTAATTAAAATAAATCTTTGAAGAGTAGACCTGGAAACCAGTCCCTGAGGGAATGGGGATCTTTGAGACGAACATTTCTGCTGGAGTGCACCACTAATGATGGGACACACACATGTGCACCTGCTCCCAGCTGTTCCAGAGCAGCCCTCCCTAGGAACTTGGCACTCGGGCTTTGGGAAAATATTGTGAACAGTCTGCCAAGAAGTAGGGCCCTTGTCTTCCTGGGGCTTTTTGAAGGGTTTCTTGGTTTGGGTCACCCTATTCCTTTAGAACTCTTGGTGAGCCTGTTATCGACAGCTTTTTTTTTTTTTTTTTTTTTTGGCTGTTGCTTAAAATCCCATCTGATCTCAGATTCCTGTTGGATCTCATTCCCTCTACTGATTTTCCTCTGGTCCTTCTTGCTTGCAAAACTTGGGGGCAACAGTAAAGCATGAGTATGACCTAACATTACCCCTTCAACTGAACGTGCTAAAGACCCCTCAAGAGCCCCTCGTCACTGATAAAACAAAAGCAATAGCACCTAAGGACCTTGGCAAATGAGCCCTACCTATCTCCCACCCACATACCAAATCTTACCTGTGGTTTCTTTACTTTTGTTTTATTGGGGAAACATTAAATAACCTAAAATTAAACACAAACTGTTCAAAAGTGTACAATTTAGTGGTATCTAGTATTGCCACAGTGTTATACAACCATCACCTCTACCTGTTCCAAAAAATATTCTTTTACTCATAAAAGAAATTCTATCCCCAATAGCAGTCACTCTCCACTCCTCTTTCTTTCTATCCCCTAGCAGCTGAATCTACTTTCAGTCTCCATGTATTTGCCTTTTCTGGGCATTTCATAAAATACAGTTATACTGTACAATGCGGTCTTTTAAGTTTGGCTTCTTTCACTTACCGTAATGTTTTCAAGGTTCATGCATGTTGGTTGTAGCCCACTACTTCATATTTTTTTTTTACTGCAAATAATATTCCACTGTGTACATTCATTTACTACACTTTATTTACACACACATATGTCCAGGAGCAGTTAGGTTGTTTACAGCTTTTGATTATTATGAATGGTGCTAGTAATGAATATTCATGTATAAGGATTTGTTTGAATCTTTGTTTTCAGTTCTCTTGATATATAGCAAACAGTGAAATTGCTGAATAATCTGCAAATCTACATTAACTTTTGAAGAGCCTCCTTGGCTAGGGTTTTTTATTCTGATGGACTTACCAAATTCTGTCTCCACTCTGTGGCTTCTCACATGCTACTCCTCTTTTCATATCATGCTGGTCCCTCCTTCTTCACTGGATAAACTTTCATTCATCTTTCTGGACTGTTCCCAAGTGTCACCCCCTCTTTGAAACCTCTGCACTCTGTACACATTCTTAGGTATTGGTGCTCAGATTCTGTGGCAGCCAACTCTACAGTTCTTAGGCAGCATGATGAAAAATTATGGTCAGTATTTCAATTAAAAGAATTCACAACTGTAAAAGACATTGCCATTAATCCCCCTGGCTCATTCCATCATTCTTACTACTTCTCAAAGCATTTCTGGAAGTCTTTTTTGTGTGTGTGTCTTTAGTTGTGCTTTTGTGGCTCCCTCTAAATACCGAATCTATTCAAAACATTGAATTTTCATGATCCTTCTGAGTTTTGGGAAGATCCAGATATCATACAAGGCCAGATCCAGTGATCTGGATGAGGACATGCAGTAATGTTCTTGTTGGATGAGCCTGCCATCCTAGTCAATGGCATGCAACAGCAGCATTCATCATATTTTTGAGTGTCTTAAAGACACTCATGAAAGAGGACTTTCAGAACTGCTTCGGAAAGTGGAAATAGTGAAGGAATAAGTGTGTTTCAAGTGAGGGGGATTAAAGGCAATGTGTCTTTTAATGCAATGACATTTTCTTTAAACATCCACCATATATTTTGAACACCTCTTGCAATATACTGGGGTCATTTGCTGGTTTGTTCTCCCCTCCAGTCCATATTGGACATTACTTGAGCATACGGACCCTGTCTGGTGATATTCATCTCCTGGGTGCCAAGGCTGGTGCTAGTGAGATGTTTTCATGGACAGTGAATAAATGGGGAGGGCTTGTAGATGGGACATGTGGTTGACATCCCTGGGGTCTTCCATAAAGAGGTTATGAAAGGCATGGGCTAAGCAGTTGAGGGCCCAGAATGCCCAAAATGGTCTTATTTTACTCCTAGGCAGCTAGGACATTTGTTTTCCTTCCTCTCAGTATGCAATGGCCGGCTGTCATCTCTGGGCTGGCATTGTCATGCTTCATTAGGATTGGTTTTGTTGCTATGTGCTGAGGTATTCACTGTTGCTAGGTTGTCTTTTGTTTCATATATATCTCACAATTTTTTCCCCTGGTAAATAATCAGGGCTCAATTAATTCTGAATTTCTCATTGTTTGTTCCAGCTGTCGAGCTCCTTACATGAGCAAAGAGTGATTGTTCAATGTTTTCCCTGTAATGAACTGTCAAAGTCTGCTGGGTCACTGCTGTTTTTGAGAAAAGCAAGTGAGAGACAGAGACAGGAAGACATAGAGACAGAGAGGGAGACTGAGGAAAAGAGAAAGGAGAAACAGAGACAGAGAGACACAAAGGGAAAGAAAGAGAAACAGATGTAGATATAGATAGAGTCAAGGACAGAAGAAACAAACACAAGGAGACAAGATTTGGCAACAGAAAGATAGAGTCACAGTTACAGATAGACACCTACAGATGAACAGATAGAAACACATTTGCAAAGACGCACTAACCCTCCTACCCCCACACAGATCCCAAAGCACATTAAAACCAACAGAAATTACATATGGAGACACAGAGACATACAGAAAGGGAGAGGCAAAAAAAAAAAAAAAGAGAGACACACAGGATAGTGATACACAAAGGGTGTCACAAAGAGAAAGAAACAAATAATGAACAATTACTGTCTGTGTGAGTCTATGTGGCTGTGATATAACAGGAGACTCTGGTGTTGGCATAACAATGACAACAACTGGCATTATTTAGTGTCCCCTCCCTCCACACACCTGGCACAAGAATAGGAGTAACCCAGAGATTATCTCCTTTAACACTCACAATCTCCCTGTGATGCAACAACTGTTAGCATCCCATTCTCCAGCTGAGGAGACTGAGGCTCAGAACTGGACAAGGCATGCACAGCCCTGGGCTAGCAAAAGGCATGCTCAAGGTTTAAACTCATCTTTCTCTGCCTCCAAAGTCCAAGTTCTCAAACGGTTCTCAGAAGACCTGCCCCTGGGTTTCAGTTCTGCTACTTCATAGTGGGCTATATAGTCGAACACAAGCCCCTTCCCCTCTCTGGCCAGTTCCTTTAGGAAATCTGTCATTGCTCTCTCTCTCCCTCATTATTACACTAAGTAAGTTTGGAAGAAGATGTGAGAGATTTGTTCCTGGGAAGGAGGATTGTGTTTCCCATGGAGAGAAGAAGGTAGGGAGGATGGAACAGTCCAACTTGGATTAGGACACAGGATCAAGGGCATCCTGCAGCCCCTATCAGGTGGGAGAGTCTTTCTGACCCTAGAATGGTAACAGCTGGCAGGAGAACTGTGGGAATGTAAAAAAAGAAGGATGTGACTTGCTTCCCGTCTCAAATCTTGGATCCAGGTAGGTGTGGGTCTACCTTTATTATCCAACAAACTGATATTTGATATATGATCATCTAATGTACAACGTATCTTCCTTATTTATTTGTTTTGTCTGTCTCTGTTTCTGTAGTACAATCTCAAGGAGGTGAACAGTAGGTACTAAATAAATATTTGTTGAATGAATGAATACAGGTCTGCCTCTATTATAATTCTCAGAGCCTCAATATTTCTAGAATTTTCTTTCCAGGCTGAGGCGAAGTAGGGGTTCTGTAGAAGCCAGAGGAATGTCACAATCTCTTTCAAGAATAACTACAGAAACTGCAGCTAGCTTTTGAGCTGTAACATTCAATTGGTGTTCTAGAAAGATGGTTCTGGCAGCCACGTGGAAAGCAAATGGCAGAGTGATGCTAGAGGCCAGAGCTGGGAGAAGGAGAGGATAGTGTTATCCAATAACTACAGGCATCCAGACCTGCAAAAGTGCTGTCAAAACAGGAAAATGCTGTGGACTTTAACAAAATTGTCAAGTTCACTAACTTTCTTCTTCTTCTTTTCAGTTAAAGATCTTGCTTGCTTGACTGGTTTTTCCAAACTCCCAGAGCTCCCCTGAAGTCAGGCAATATGGCATTATTGTCATTCAGGGAATAGTAAACCTTTGAAAAATACCTTTTGTGTTCTGGATTTATGGAAACCATTTGAACTGTGGTGAGTCTTGAAGAGCACTTTGAAACATAGGGTTTTGATTTTCTCAATAATTTCTTGAGGATCATTAGAAATGAGAGTTCAAGAGCTAGGATGGATTTTTCCCATAGGCTGCATACTTGTCAAGAAGCATGATTTATTCAAGCATTTCGATAAGGAATTATGAGACCGGCAGAGGTGTCCACTCAGCACTCTTAAAGTGGCTTATTTCTGAGTCTGACACGGCCACACAGATCCAAGTGCCAAAAAATATGGGCAAAACTCATATTCTGTAGTTCTTCTGCCTTTGGGTAGTTCATGGATTATTCACCTCTTGGGCTGAGCCACTTCAAGTCCAATCTCCACCTCCCACCACCACACAGAGGCAACCAGACCAGGTGATCTTCAAGCATCCTTCAAACTCTGTAGTCCTTTGGATTTTGTGTCAAACTGTCAACTCACTGAATTAGTATAGACCTTACTGCTATCAGTAGCACAAGAGGTGGCTCAGGCAGCTGGAAGTAGGTGGGGATGATCAACATCAAGATCTGGGGTGGCTCAGGCTAAGGTGGAACAGGAGGCAGTGGGAAGAGAACCAATCTGCTTCTTCCTTTTTTCTCTTCTCCATGGCAGGCATGAAAGGGCTTCTCCAAGGGTATGATGGAAAGTATGACTTTTCCATCAGGTGCTGATCAGAGAGGAGATAAGTGATGCATTCTAGAGGCATTGGTTAGGGTTTTCATTGCCAGCTCGAAGAACTGATATGACACTGCACTTGTGGAAGGAAAGAAATTCTGTCCTCTCTCACCAGCCTCCTATACCTATCTAGAAGCTCATGTTCTAAGTTTCTACACACTCAGTGACTTCTGCCTCCACATCACTTCTTTTCTCATGCACGTGGTCCCAACCTACTCATATGTGAAGATCAAGCTTAGAGGAACCTCTGCCATACTGTCTAAAACCCATCCGAGCAAATGCAACGCCCCCACTCTCTGTACGGCCCATACCACCCTGCATTTATTTGACCTGTGCCTGCTTTCCCAAGAAGACTTGTGAGTGTGGAAAAGACTCATTTCCCCTTTCAGCCCCAGAGCCCAGCACATGGCTAGGTACAAAGTAAATGGAGGCTGAACTTCACTCACCCATCTGGACATTGAGTCCTGTGGATCTAAATTTGCACCTTTCCCCTGCTGTTTGTTATCTTTGTGGCTTTAGTGAAATCACCTTCCAGGCTCTAAGGCATCTTTTTCCATCTCTGCACCTGACCTGGGCAAGCTGCAATAGAGGATATGTTAGAAGGGGGTTCTATAAACTGAGCAAAACCACAGAGATAATATTCATGGAGCCATCTATTATGTGCTAGACATAGCACTAGGCACGTTATGTATACGGACTGTAGATTTTCATGAAAAAACACATGAGCTATTATGATTAGTATCATCTTTCCCATTACACAGCTAAGGAAGCTGAGGCTGACATACTAAGTCCCTTCTCTAAGGCCACATAACTAGAAAGTGATACACTGGGATCTGAACCCAGGAAATGTGGCTCCAGAATTGCACTGAACCTTAATCATGCTTCCATGAAGGTGTTGTTATTCATTGAGCACCCAGTATATGCCAAGTACTTTATTTCAATTATTCTTCATGAAAACTGCATAGGTTTTATTACTCTCACTTGAGAGATGAGGAAATAGAGGCTCAGAGAGTTTAGGTAACTTGTCTAATGTCACACAGTTTTGTAAGCTGTGAGCTGGTATCCAGCTGATGAGTCTGTGATTTTCCTGCTTCTCTCTGTTCCTTCACTCTTTTAATTCTATTGGAAGGGAAACAAATGTTAAGGGAAGAGAAATGTTTTGCTTGACGCCCATGTAGTGGGTTCTGGTGGAGGTGGGATATAAACTGGCCTTGGTTAACTATTGCTTTGTAACAACTGCCTCTTGGCAAACCTTAGGGACTTAACACTACAGTGATTTTTATTTCCCTTTTTGTTTTCTAGTGGGTTGCCTGAGAATTTCTTTGCTGGTATTGGGAGACTTACTGATCATTGCTGGGAAGTCCCACAGAAGTCTGGTAGTTGGTTCTGGTTGTCATCTAGGTTCCTGGGTTCACCCCCATGTGACTATGCACAACAGGTTTTCTTCCATGGTAGTCTGAGAGCACAACGAGGGCAAAGGGATAAATGACAAGGTCTCTTGAGGTCTGTTCCAGGGTATCACAGTGACTGATCCCTATTGGTCAATACAAGTCACAAGTGAGCCTGGATTGTAGAAGAGGAGAAACAGGCTCTTCTGCCACACTACCTTATAGAAGAGCGCAGACTGATGATTGGGCTATTGTACAATCTTCTGTGTTTCCTGACACCCAGCCTTGTGCTCTTTCTCTTCCCTGGGTAGCTGAGACATTTTCATTCCTCTTGAGTCCAGGTCTGGTGTCAGTTTGTTATGTCACATGACCCAAATTTGGCACAGTTTTTTTTTTGTTGTTGTTGTTCTCAAGAAGTCAGCAAGCGCAGGCCTTAAGGAAACTTCATCCTCTCCTCTCTTCCCAGTCCCAGGAGTGGACAGGCAGACTTGGCCTTAGGCATTTCTTCTCTGTACAGTTGGCCCTGGAAGGCATTGCACATTCTAATGTCATATTTGGGTCAAACCAGCGTCTCCTCATAGGCTTCTGTCCCATTTTCTGATTCTTGCTGCCTTGTCCTACCAAAAGTGTGCTTTAGCAGCCAACAAAGTTTCCCACTCATGTCCAAGGGCCCAGAGTGACAGAACATTCCCAAATAAGTGGGGGGAAAACTGTACTGTGAGGGATGGGGTTGAGTATCTGGGTCCTAAGAAAATTATGCAGACCTTGGTTTCCTTTTGTTCTCAGGGCTGCAAGGGGACTCTGGCCAGGAGAATGGCTAGCAACAGAACAGACTTCATGCACCAGGGTTGCATCCACGTGTCTTGACTAAGTGTTTACCTCGGGTCACCTCACATCATAGATGTACAGAAATGCATTCCAGAGTGACAAGAGACTGCATTTCAGGAAAAATTTGCAACTTAGGTGGGGACTACTGTCTTGGGGTGGAGAGAAGATATATGACCCTTTAACCATGACGCAAAACAAAATAGGAGGAGTGACTGCCCCTTTGGTTACTACTCCAAAGAAGCAAAATCACGGGCTTGAATAGAAATGTGCTCTCGTATATTCATAGCAGCAATAGTCACAAGAACCACAAGGTGGAAGCAACCCAAGGGTCTGTTGATAGATGAATAACAGAAGGACAAAATGTGATCTATCCACACAATCGAATGTTATTCAGGTTTAGAAAGAAAGAAATTTCTGACACGTGCTATGATATGGATGAACCTTGAAGACATGCTAAGTGAAATAAATCAGTCATGAAAGACAAATGGTGTAGAATTTCATTCACATGAAGTACCTAGATTAGTTAAATTCATAGAGACAGAAAACAGAATGGTGGTTGCCTGTTGGGGGAGAAGGGAATGAAGATCTGTTTAGTGAAGTTTCAGATGAGCAAGATGAAGGACATTCTGGAGATAGATGGTGATGATGGTAACACAATGTGAATGTACTCAACACCACTGAGCTCTACGCTTTAAAAATGGTTAGGATGGTAAACTTTATGTTTGGTATATTTCATCATAATTTTTAAAAGCCTCTTTAAATGTGCGATGAGGGAAAATGGGGGAAGTGTAAGCAAAGTACTACGGGCAGAAAGGAATGAGAGAGAAAATTTTGTGGATAGCAGGAGGGAAATCCTGGACAGAGGAGGGCCCAGAATGTACAGAGAGAGCATGCCAGGCAGGAAACTGCAGACTAAAATCGAGTTCACATTTCTCTGGACAGATGTCCAAGAGCAAATCCTGAGCTACCATGGGCATCACAAAGAGAAGGCGTTTGAAGAGGCGAGAGTGGTATCACCCTACACTGATCATTACTCATTGTTCATATCCACTGAATGTACCCCTTGAATATGTATACATATTGTGTGTTGTGAAATAATTTTTAAAGTTAAAAGAAATAATTTTTAAAGTTAAAAAAATTCTCAGAAAAATAAAAATCAAGAGTCATAGAATTTCCTCTCCACATGTTCTGTAAATAGCATTAAGCTGAAAATATGTAAAACATTTTTAGGGTAAATAATCTCATAAGTATGTTTATTAAGTATGTTTATCACCAATAACAATCAGTTGGCCTTTCTACCCTGACCTTTCAATCACCACCTTCTTTCTCCCTGGCAAAATATTTTCTTCTCTGAGGGGCCCACACTGAGACTTTCTTTAGTCCAAGACCTCTGGACCATTGTTATGCTCAACTAACACCACAGGGAAGAAGGAGGTTGGTATTTAGGATCTTTTTTTCATCGGTCCGGATTATCACCCTTTCTTCCCTTCCTGATGGCATGGTTACCTTTTGTTGTTTCTTCATGTGAACTAACAAAGAAAACATCCTGGGTAGTAAAGAAGTTCTCAAAGCACCGCATTCAAACTCCCTGCAAGGTGGACACTGACATGTGGCAGTTTTTTCAAGCTGTGCTGTGAATAGCATCGCCTGCTCTGTGACTGGCCATCCTGTATGGCTCTTAACCTGCCAGCTCACCCCTCCAACATGTTGGCAGGAAGTTTAAATCACCCCTTTATTTCAGAAAGCATAAAAGGAGGATACATAAGTTGACAGGTGGGTGGAGGAGCAGAAACACAGAGGCCTGCAAGAATACAAATGATCTGGTTGGGCGGTTGAGGATATTTGGGAAAAAAGGAGGAGCACAAGGGGAAGGGGACCACCTACCATATAGTGAGATCCTGGTGATTAAATTTTGTACCTTATTTATTTAATTTTCACCACAATCTTATTTATTTATTTATTTTTGGTAAGGAGGATCAAACTCACAACCTCGCGCTTACCAGGCAAGCGCTTGAGCTGCTGAGTTAAATCCCTGGCCCTCCCCACAGTCTTTTAAATTAAGTCAATTATTCTTATAAAACTATTAAAGAAATCAAGGATCAAAATCTGATTTGTTAATTAGTAGAAAAGTGAAGATTTGAAATTAGTTTGGATGACTATGAAGTCAGTGGCTTATTCCATTGTTTCCATGACTTTTGCTTCTGGCTTTGACCATTTGCCCTGGAAGGGTTCTGAGTGCATGTGAGGAGGTACAGGTTCAAAACTGAGGTTTGGTGAGTTTTCTGGCAGTTGGGTGACTGAAGGATGGCAAAAGTAATGTCTGACACATAGGAGCCTGTTCTAAGATTGTTGCTATAGATACTAAACACAAAGGACAGAAGGGCAGAGACAGCAGAAAGGGGACACAGGGAGAATACGTTCACTGTATTCACGTACAATGTAGTGTAGTTCTTAGAAGCCACACTTGGAGGCAAGAATATTCTTTGCCATTTTATAAATATGGACACTGAAGTAACATAAACCTGAAGGCTTCCAGACAGCCAGAATCTGAACTCAGGATCCTAATGATTCTAAGGCTGTTGGAACTTCCTCTAAGCCTCACTCTCTCTCTGGCATGGGTAGTTTCAGACTGGATCCCCACGTGAAGAGAAACAAAAGGTGAAGTGTTTGAGATTTAATCCTTGGGAGTGAAGTCCTTATTCTGCAGGAAAGAAGTCCAGAATGAAGAACGGGAGACATTATGGTAGCCATTATTGATTTCCTATTGTCTGGTTTTGAAGGCCCGTAATGCTGTCATTCTTTTGTTTTGATTGGTTTTATACTATTTTGTTTTGTTTGAATTTATTGTGTGTGAAGGTATGGACAACTATTTCAAAAAAAACAAGAGATATTATGGTAGCCACTGTTGACTTCCTGTTGTCTTGTTTTGAAGTCCTGTGTTGCTTGCATTGTTCTGTTCCGATCTGCTTTGTTCTATTTTGCTTTGTTTTATTCTCTTTAAAACAAAAAAAGAAGAAGTCTAGAATGACCAGGTTTGGACACAGGAAAGTGGTCAGGTAGAAACACTAGCGTGACATCTGGAAGTCCTGGTTTTCTGGAGTCTTGAGTTGAAAGTGGAATGTGAGTTTTGTCTTCAAGTTAGACAAGCTGTGTAACATGGGAGTGAAGAAATGATAAATGGAAGAGATGATTGGTGAGGAGGGAAAAGGAAAGACAGGAGGGGAGAGAAGAGGCACAGAAATACTGACTGGTAGATCCTCCAGACGCCATTCCCAGTGGTCAAGAGCTGAACAAGAGAGAGGTTTGCAGGAGACTGAGGGTGGAAGAGAAGCAGGGAGAAGGACTACAGGGAAGTGAAATGGGAAGGGTGTAAGGAGTTGATCGCCCATCATGTTGCAGAGGTGGGAAGAGACAGAGTAGCTGCCGTGGGATGGACCCTTAGAGGTTGGAGATCAGCAGTAGCTATGGGCAGCTGGTCAAGAAGGTGGAGCCAGGTGTGGTGGGGCACACCTGTAATCCCAGCACTCGGGAGGCTGAGGCTGGAGGATCATTGTGAGTTTGAGGCCAGCCTGGGCTACAAAGTGAGCTCAAGGCCAGCCTGAACTGCATAACGAGACCCTGTCTCAAAAAAGACAAAAAAAAAAAAAAGAAGAAGAAGGTGGGCTGTGGCATCATGCAGATGCTGGACCCTGTGGATCTTCCACAAAGACTCAAACAGGATTCTATAGACAGTGCCTTTGTGTGATAAGTTATTTTTGCTGTCAACCCACGTGGTTGTACCTGGTAATTATAGGGTAAAAGGAAATAAGAAAGACATAATTTCTCCCCATCAAAGCCTGACTGTTTTACATCTCCACCTCTCTGGCAGTCAGGCTTTCTGCCTTCACAGGTGCCACTTTGATTTCAGTCACGTAGGAAAGGAATTTGAAACACTTTCAAAGTGATTAAAGAGAGGAAGCTATTGCAAATGTGGGATAAATGCAATAATCACATTAACTGTTTATGGCCACAGGGCTTCCAGGCTGGGGCTAGTGAGAGCTGTGGCAGAGATGACAATGACACTACAGGAGCAGGAGGTAGCAGAAGTGCAGGTGGAGAAAGGCTCAAGTATAGGGGGTGGCGGCCCCACATATGATAGTACTTATTATTCCAGTTTCTATTTACTGAGCATTTACCAATCATACAATGCAGTATCCTTAAATCTTTAGTAGAGCCCACTGAGATGGGCATTGTTTTCCTCATAGCAAGGAAATCAAAGTCCAGAGAATACTAGTTTTTTATTTAAGACACACACCTTAGAAGTGATACTCTTTGGATGTGGAGTTAGTGCTGTCCAAACATAAAGAAACACTCAACCTTCAGCTTCACTGTGCAGAATACCTACTCACTACCACAGTGAAAGTGTCTCTTTTTCAGATTTAGCAGTTTTTCCTCTAATTGTAGACCTAAGACGAGTGGGTGGTTCCTCGGTTAATTATTTCTCGAAAGCGCTCTCATACATGAAGGAATTCGTGTGACTTACTGTCTCCATGAGAGCACAGGTCAGAGAGTTCAGAGAAAGTGCAATTCAGAGGCTGAATGTGCCGTTTGGTTATGGAGAGAGTTTAAGAAATGAAGGCCAGGTCCATGAGGAGCGTCAGTAATGCTGATGTGATGTGGCTTCATCTTCTTTTTGATGGGATCCTGCTATGGCCATTTTGATCTCCCTTCCTGAGAGTCACCTGGTTATGAACTTTAATCAATTTACAAAATACTTTCACAGAGACGTGTAGATTAGTGTTTGATTGAATAACTGGGCATTGTAGTTTAGCCAAGATGATACATAAAACTGACCATACTCTTCCCTTTCCCCTCCCTATCTTTATAGTTAATGAGGCACCAGGAGATGAGGGCTGAGGTGAGACCAGAAGTAAGAGAGGGGTAGGTTTTAGACAACAGGAAGAAGATCTGGAAGTTATTTCTTTTGGCATCTGACTTTCACTTATATTTGTTTCTGAGAGATTTTCAGACTCCAGGTACTATCAACCTCTGCTATAAGTACTATATAACAAGTGGCTCTAAGATTTCTAGGCTTAAAGGCAACATTTATTCTCCTGGTCACAGATCTGTGGGTTGACTGTAGTTGGCTGACCTAGACTGTGATTGGCCGCTGGATCTGTTTCAAGCTGTGGTTCCAGTCAGCCACAAATCCATGGCTCCTGGTTGTGGATGTGGTCCACAGCCCCTCCATATTTATTCTGTGGGTCAGGTTCAGTGGCCACCTCGGGATGTTCTTTTCATGGTGGGTCACTGGAAGCCAAGAGGGCAAAATTACCATAGTTCCAGGACATTTCAGCTCTTTCCTGCTCGCCTCCTTCTGCTCCATAGAAAATCACTGGCCCAGCTCAGTGAAGAGGGGTATGACAGTTAGCTGTGCTCACCATGAGGCTGTAGCCTGACTGTGACTGACTGTATCAGTCTATTATAAAGGAGTGAGTCATTAGGGCCTATAATTCAGTACATTGCTTTCATCTCAGTTCTGTGGTCTTTCTCAACTACAACATTCCACGTATAGTCTATGACATTTCTCTCGGCCTCTGACTCAAAGGTATGCTCTTCCTTCACAGATTGCCTCTTGGGGTTCTGTTGCCTCTCCAGGCAACCCTGCCGAGTAGTTTCTTTAAAGATCATTGGAAGCTGTCTCACCTCATCTTTCTTTCTTTCTTTTTTTTGTTTTCTGCATGGTCAATTTTATTTTTTTATTTTTTTTAATTTTAGAAACGAAAAAGAATAAAAACAATGATACAAAATTTCAAAACAAAATAATAGGCAATTAACACTGGCTAATATATTGCGTTCAAAGTAGTTGTTCAGATTACAAGATATAGGCATTAAAAAAAGCTCAAACAATCAAACAAGGAAAACACAAACTCTTTTTTGACAAACTAACACAGATTAGTAGTATAGTTATCTAACATATATATATATATATATATATATATATATATATATAGACATATAACTTTTTCCTTTCTTTCCTTTTCTCCTTTCCTCTATCCAAGTTGTTCTTTCCCTTTGAGCAGTTTCTTGCCCTTTCACTTTCACAATATCTATTGTATATTTTGGATCATATTTACTCTTTCAGTTTTTTTTTACACTAGGGAGAAAATACGATATTTACACATATGAGTCTGATTTATTTCACTTATGAGTATGGTCTCAAGTTGCATCCATTTACCTATAAAAGCCTCCAGTTTATCCTTTTTTATAACTGAGTAGTACTCTATTGTATAAAAATACCACATCTTTTTTATCCATTCCATGGTAGATGGGCATTTGGGTTGTTTCCAAGATGTAGCTATCACAAATTGTGCTGTGTAAACATGGGTGCACACATACTGCTGTGGCATGGTGTTTTCAGTTCTTCTGGGAAGATACCCAGAAGGGGAATAGCTGGATTGAATGGGACCTCTGATCCTAGTTTTTTGAGGAATCTCCACACTGATTTCCACAGCAGTTGTACCAGTCCGCACTCCCACCAATAGTGGAGAAGGGTTCCTTTTTCCCCACAGTCCTGCCAGCATTTGCTGTTGTTTGATTCCTTGATGGCAGCCATTCTTTCTGGAGTGAGATAAGAATCTCAATGTTATTTTAATTTTCATTCCTTGAATGACCAGTGATGTTGAACATTTCTTCATGTATTTATTTGCCATTTGTACTTCTTCATCCGAGAAGTGTGTACTCCTCTCGGATGCCCATTTTTGGATTGGGCTGTTGAATTTGGGGGTCACCTCAGCTTTCTACAATGTTGCAGCTAGCCAATTCAGCCAACCGTTTGCCCTTCAGATTTAGACATAAGTCAAACACCAACCCATGGTGTCCCCTAAGCTCCACAACAACGTGTAGCACATAGTTTCAAAGCTCCTTTCATTAGCAACCCCCATCCATCTCCCAAGAGATCCCCTGGGTCTTCACACCTGACTAGGGTTCTATTTTTGCAAGAAAGATCAATTGTCAAGTTTGGGGTAATTGAGATTTTTTCCCCTCCAGTCACATTCATTT
>RJWT010021222.1:0-17665 GCA_004365215.1 Cuniculus paca | reverse complement strand
CCGGGGTTGTTCACATTGCTGCACTGGGCCTGGGAGCGCGGCAACCCCGCCCTGTGCTAGGCATTTGGAGAAGGCGGTGGCAGGGTGGGGGCCTTTGGGCGTCTCGGGTCCCTGTGTCCCGGGGCGCTTGCTGGAAGTGCTGGGTGAGGGGGCTGTGCGTCTCTAATCTTGCTGGTTTCAAGATTAGAAAATACTGTATTTGCTCTGATATGTTTGAGAGGACAAAAATAAAGTTACTTTGGGCTGGATTTGGCATTTTTTTCTCTTACGAATTCACATTCTTTTCGAAGCAGAATATTGTTTATGAAGACACACACGACGGTTTAAGGGTTAAGAACAAAATGAACGAACACGTCACTGCGTCACCGGTCACCCGAACTCCCGTCACACCCTTGCTGGTCAACACCACTGTAAAATCTGAGGCCGCCCTGGCCGCTTGTCTCTGGGCTCAGGTTGTCCAAGGGCAGCTGAGACATTGATGGCTGCGCAGCTTGTCTGAGGGAAGCCACCGTCCTGGCACGGCTGGTCACCAGCCAGCACAGGCTGGGGGCCGCTGCTGAAGGTCCGAGTTGAGCCCTTGCACACGGCCCCATGGAGCCCTTGGGAACCAGGTGCGGGGTCTAGTGGTACTGGGCCTGGGTCTGGCTGTGGTGCCCCGCAGTCGTGCAGACACTGGGCTGAGTGAGTAGAGAGAAGGCATGACCAAGGGGCAGAGGACAGTGGGCTGGGCAGTGGCGTGTGGGCACAGCAAGACTGCGCTCAAGGGGCCGAGGGTAAGCCTGCGAGCTCGCCAGCAACCATCGTCCCATCTCTGCTGTACCCTAGCAAGGCCAGTGCCTGCTGTGGCTAGCTGGATGGACAGGATGGGTGGATAGATGAATAGGTGGATGATGGATGGACAGATGCACAGATGGATGAAAGATGAATGGGTGGACAGAATGCACAAATGTCCAGCCTTACCTGCCTACACCCCTGAGGTTTCCACCTGGCTGCAGCTCCCTTCCTGGGGTGGGGCAGGTCTGCCTCTTGGAGGTTCATGGGGGTGGGAACAT
This sequence comes from Cuniculus paca, assembly GCA_004365215.1. NCBI lineage: Eukaryota > Metazoa > Chordata > Mammalia > Rodentia > Cuniculidae > Cuniculus > Cuniculus paca. Next base: position 16,613 of record RJWT010021222.1, on the reverse strand, counting down.
AGAAGCTGGGTACTGTCAGTGTACCCCACAGGGGCCTGTGCTCGATCCCAGTGGATTTGGAAGCCAGGTGGGTTCTCACATCCCTCTGTCCAGTGTCTGGATCAACTAAGCCACTGACATCCCAGGAACCTTCTGCCCAGTGACCTGGGGGACAGGACATCATGACTGCTAGAGTGACCCTGTCCTAGCCCCATGGCAATGGCCTCCAACTCCACACCCCTCCAGTGCCAGCCTTACCCTTCTGCCAGCGCCCCCTTGCCATCAGATCTCCACCGCTGCCCAGCACCTACCTCCCCCCGAACCTTCACCCATCCAGGCTCAAAGTGACCGCAGGGACCCCAGGAGCAAGGGGATATGGGGGTCCCATGGGGCCTGGGGGCTGCCCAGCCTGCTCCGGCTGCCCACAGCCTGCCAAGAGAGCAGAGGGGCTGAGTCTTAGCACAAAGCATTTTAGGTTTATTTAAATAAAAATTATAATTTATACAAGACTTTCTTTAAACAAGGTTTTCTTAAAAAAATGTGACAAATTTTTTTCATCAGTTCCCCATACAGTACAATCCTTTTGTTGAACAAAAGTTACATCGGTAACGATTATATACAGATTCAAAATAGACTCAAGCTTCAGACATACAAAATTTAACATTCGTTCTAGTTCAGTGATTAGTCATAGAAATTAAATATCCGCCCAGATTTACACTCCCACAGATCGGTGGTGTCTCTGCCAGGCCTGGGCTCCACCCCAGGACCTGCTGCTGCCTGCCTGTGCAACTTGGGGCTACGCTCGCCTCCCCCACACACTGGGTGGCTGCACCCAGCAGGCTGTGGCCAGTCTTCATCGCCCTTCTCTGAGAAAGGGACTCAAACTAAACCACGCGGCCTGCAAAGAAGCCCTGTCCGCCAGGCCTTCACCACAGTGCCCGCAGACCGGAAGTGCTCCCTGACCAAGTTCCCAGCACCAGCCAGGGGAGAGGTCTGGCTGTCACCCATAGGCATCACCCCCACAGCCACCCCAGGACAGGTCAGGACTCACCCTGCCTTCCCTCGGGTCATCTGGGCTCTGCCCGGCCCCGTACACTGGAGAGCCTCGCTGGGGCTCTGCCTTCAACACCGGGGGTGCGGGGTAACACCTGTGTGTATTAGCGGGCTGGCTGTGCCCTGTCCCCGCACCAGGTGCGACCCTGTAGCCCCCAGGAAGGGGTGTCACCAGCCCCCACCCCAGGTCTCACTCCCGAGCCAGCCAACAAGGATTCAGAGCAAAGGTAAAAATTACATTTGAAAAATGATACAAAAATAAGAAAAACAGCTTGCTCTCTGTAAAAAATATAATCTGTTTCTTCAAAAAACAATCTCAGTGACACCTGAAAGACCCAGAACAGGCTGAAGAACTGGAGAAAAAAGCGTGCAGCCCGCAGGTGTCCCAGGACTCAGTGTCAGCCTCTCTGCATTTCAAATCCATGTGCAGACGACGCCCCAGGATAAACCAAGCCTGGGAGCCGTACCCTGCAGCTGCCCCCGAGAGAGCAGAGCTCGTCCGAGCCAGTGTGCGTGGCCCTGAGCGGGGCGGCCTGGGAGTGGTGTGTGCCCAGCCTGGCGCCGCTGGGCACCCAGGGTGGGGGATACTGTCAGGCATCCCAGGTGCAGGGCGGCCCTGCCCCACACTGGATGTGCTCCCAGCAACCCTCCACGGCAGACGGTCCTCCCAGGGGCTCTTGCCGGCCCCACAGACAGGAGGGCACCTGCAGCCCCAGCCTGCGCCTCCCTGTGTGCGTGCAGCCCAGAGGCCGCGTCCAGCCCGACTCGATTTTCACCTGCCAGCAGCCACAGCTCAGCACCCCAAGCCCTCCTGACTCCTCGCCACGGAGTGGTGTCAGGGAAGTGTGCTTTTACCTTCAGGCCCCTCTACCCCTCCTGGCCACCATCCACAGGCCTCCAGGCACCGCCTGCTGTGCTGGGGAGAGGGCGGCCCCCAGCGTCCAGCCTCACTGCTCCCACGACAGCCCTGTCCCTGGGCCAGGCCCTGAGCGCCAAGGACAAGTGCAGCTGCAGGTCAGCTTGAGGGAGACCCGCTGGCCTCTTCCAGGCAGCTGGCGTGGGGTTCCAGGTCCACTCCTCCTGCCCCCAGCGGGAGGGGACATGGATACACTCGGCAATGGCTTTGGTGGGGAGCTTTGGCCTCTGCAAAGCAGCGGTCACGGGGTCACGAGAGGCTCCCAGGTGGCCAGTGCCAGTCAGTACCCAAGCTGCCCAGAGATCGAGGCGCTGTGCTTAGCAGGCCCAGATCGGCGAGGCCCTGTGTGTGATCCTCCCGACGGGCCCTGAGGACCCTCTGCCCAGCTGTGTCCACAAAATGCCACCTGTGCCCGCCAGGGGCAGTGGCACCTCCTCATGGGCCCTGGCTACTGGGCAATGCGATGGGCTCTGCAAATGCAGCTGACCCAACAGAAACCACAGGTAGGGAATTATTGCAAAAGGTCCCCGGGGTGGTCGCTCCGTCCCACACCGAGTGATGAAACACTTCCAGCAGCGTCTGGGGGTCAGTACTAGCTGTCCCCACCCGAGGCTGCTGCAGACGTGATCTTCATATACTGACTGAAGATGGTCTCGAAGGCCTCGTCCCTGTGCACCATGGCGCCGAACACCAGCGGCTGAGGGCAAACGCAGTCCATGAGCGCTTGGTCCCCAGCTAGGCTGGGGCCGAGCACCGAGCAGCTGGGCAGGGTCCCACCCTGAAGGCTCCAAGAAACTGAGGCGAGGGACGGGGAACCTGGGCTCCGGGCTCGGCCGCCCCTTTCCTGAGTGTCCATCTGTCCTGTGACCCCACAGCCCCCAAGGACCACAATCACTGAATGCAGACCAGTTGTGGCAGTCTGCAGCTCCCCAGCCAGGCTGACACCACAGTTGGTCCCAGACGCAGCCAGAGCTGGGCCCCGAACCACCTGGAGCTGGCAGCCACCCGCCTGCCACTTACTTTCTGGGTTGACGGCGTCGACACAGCAATGCCCATGCCTGAGCCTGGGAGGACAGACAGGACCTTGTACTGAAAGACAACAGCAGTGTCACCACAGCCCCCACGCAGGGCTGCACCAGCTCCCCACTGGGCCAGGACGTCTTCTTCACCAAGTGCATCGATGGTGAGACCCAGGGGCCAGAGACGCCCCGGGCACAGAGAGAGGACAAGGACCTGCAGGTGTCTCCTGACCCGACTGAGCAATGGGACCTGCAATGGCTGGTGGCCTGCGCAAGGCCGGGGACGCAGGGAACAGGCCCAGACTTGAGCCCCAGTCAGCGGTCACCCTGAGGCTCTGGTCTCGACTGTACAGCTCTGCACTGGCGACAGTGACCTTGACAGCCATGGGGCTGGGAGCCAAATGCCAACAAGAGAGGGCCCTGCTGGGCAGACAGCATGACCCGCCCCAGCCACTGTCCCTGGCCCAGGTGCCTGGAGCTGGAAAGAGCAGGTGGCAGAGCTGTTCGCTCCTCCCCAACACTGAGCCTCCCACCCTGGGCACCGTCCACACCCGTGCCCATGCCAGCTGCACGAGCCCATGCTGACCCGCAAGGCAACTGGCCAGGGAGCGGCCCTCAGTGGACACAGCGTCCATGTGTCCCCCTGGAATCCAGGCCCAGGGCAGGAGCTCAGCCTTTCCTGAAGTGTCAGAGATGGGGCAGCAGTGTGGGCAGAGCTGGCACAGGGGCTCCCTTGCAGGTGCACCTGGAGGCCTCTTCCTGCCTACCGTAGGGTGGGGAGCAGGGCAGGTGCTGGCCACGGGGGTCAGGGAGGCTGAGGGCTGCACTGGTGTGGCCGAGGGCCACAGAGACTCGGATGGAGCTGAAGGGCTCGACCTGGGGACTTTCCAAAGGTGGCCATGAGAGCATCCTGCATGACTGGGGGTCCCCCAGACAGAACCCTCCTTACCTGAAGGGGTAAGAGGAACGCGGGGGACAGGAACCCACCTTCTGGATGTCTGTAATGTCTATCAGCTTGATGACTTTGTTCCTCTTTGATGACCCAGATTTGGAGCTTTCAAAGCATAAGTAGCTGGATGGGGAGGAAATGCAGGGCAAGGTCTACCCCCGAACCCAGCGGGCATCCTGCCCAGGCCCCGAGGGGTCGGTGACTCCTCCTCAAGAGGCCCAACACCGCCAAGCACTGGAGAGTCCTGCTCTGTGCTCAGCCCGAGACCGAGACGCAGCGGGCCCTGAGCAGAGGGAGCTTGGGCCCTCGATAGCTGCTGCAGGTGGGGTCAGGCAGACCACACGTCCCGGCCTGGGGTGAGGGCAGCGGGGCTCAGCCTCACACAGCCTGGCTAGCAGAGCAAAGGCAAAGCTGTCTGCAAAGCAAAGGCTCAGGGCCTCAGCCTGCACAGGCCACTACACTGTGCCCCTCCTGGCGAGGACCCTCGGACACCTCCGACCACCTCGGTCCACCCGGAAGCCCTGCCTCACTCACTTCTCCGTCACGTACAACACCCCGTTTCTGATGTAGTCCGTGGGCATCTTCCGGTCTCTGTTTATCAGGCAGCAGCGCCAGCCGTTCTCACACACTGAGGGGAGAAAACCGGCCTGCAATTCCCTCCTGTGGCAAAGACCCGTCCTCCGTGGGACACCAGTGCCCATGGGCTCTGATCACCACACACCCAGGTCCATCAGGACTGGCAGAAGATGCATGCGATGAGCGCTGGGGACTGTGTGCTAGGGGCGGGCGCTGACCTAGCAGCCCAGGGCCCCCGGGTCCACCATGAGGAGGGTGGGCCTCAGTGAGCAAGGGGAGGCCAAGGGGTCTGGCAGCTGGGCCTCCCTTGCACGTGAACTGCAGTCACCGCCAGCAGTGGAAGCCAAGAAATCCATACACAGCCCAGGGCTTCTGACACCACAGACCCGCAGGAGGAGGCCCCGGAAAGAGCTGGCCCAGCTGAAATCTCTGTGCTGTCCACTGTCCACTGTCCACTGCAGCCTCCTTTCTGCGAGGAGACCCAGATCCCAAGACCCTGTCCCTGGCCAGCCTTCCTGTGGACAGAGGCCGGGATGCGCCCAGCGAGGCAGACAGGCCTCCTGCCTGTGCCCGCAGCCCTGACCCTGACACGGGGCTCCAATTGCCTGTTTCTGCTTGGAGCAGACACCGGTTGCTGCCAATCAGCTGGTGTGGGGATGTCGCCTCCCCAAAGGGACACGCCCTGGCTGCTGTCCCAGGCCTTGTTTCCTGGGCGCTGCCCTTGGGAAGATTCCTCCCGTGGGCTGCTTCACCTGTCACGGGGGCCCAGCTGGGTCACAGGCTTTTCACATACACACCTGCCAGGGGACGCTCGTTTTCTGTCAAGTTGAAGATTTCATGGAAATTGCCCTTCTTGGTACTGTGGAAGCGACCTGCGTCCTCGTCCTTACTCAAGCCGGCTGGTGCACTGGAGACGTAGCTCCGAGACGTGGCCGTCTGCAGCTGCCAACGGCACACAGGGCCATCAGACTCCAGGGAAGACCAGCCGGCCATGCTGGGGACAGGGGAGTGGGTGGGAGACGCACTAGGGCCTCCCCATGCCTCCCCACTGCTGACTTGGACCAGCAAAGAGGTTCCGCCCACGGAGCAAGCTCTGCTCTAAACTGGGGCTGCAGCACCCCCTGTGCCCCTGCTGAGCCAGGCCTGAGCTGAGGCCCACTGCGCCCTGGGCCGGGTGGGACCTTCTCCCCCAGCGACGCCCCCTAACTCTCCCCAGCACCCTGAGCCTGAGGAGGAGGCTGTCAGCGTGCGTTCTGTGGGAAGATCAACACTTCAGACCCTCAAGTGGCCACCGACAGCAACTTTAGAAAAGCAGTCACGACAGCAGCGGCACAGCACCGGGTCACAGCAGGCCAAGGGGGCGCCACACGGTCCCCATACCTTGTCATGCCCTGACAGCTGGCCAGGAGACCACACACACGTGATCGCCACAAAAGAAAAATGGGGAGTGTGTGACACAAGGTCGTGAACACAGGGCCTTGAGCGGAGTCGGGCACAGACCTGCAGGACTGCAGGACACCTGGGGGGCGTGACCTCTGTCCCAGAAGGTCGCAGACCCGTGCTTGTCCCCTCACTCTCCTGAGCAGCCAGCACTCAGAGGTCCTGAGCCCCAGGAAGGCCCCACCCCAACTCCCTGGCAGGGCAGTCCCATGGTTTCTAAAAGCTCTGCAGTCCAGGAACCTGAGAGCGGGACCCCCACCTGACCCAGAGCTTTGTTCCACTGACTGAGGCACCAAGGGGCCACTGGGACACCTTCTTAGGACAAGCCCATGGAGACGTTCCCACAGGACCTCCCCTGGGAAGCCCTCTGTGACTTTCCCGTTGGGGGTGCGGGGCTGGGACCCTTGCCACTCACCTGAGGGACCCCAAGGAGGACCCCAGGCCCAACCCTGGCTCAGAAGGACCTGACTGAGGGCCTGGTACCAGCTCCTGTGCCGCCAGGCCTTGATCCCCAAGGGCCACCATTAAGGACAGTGGTCATGCTCTAGGTGTCCCTCCCAGGGCCTTCCCATCCCAGCCGCTGGCTCTCAGCAGGCACGGCCACACCCCAGCAGGGCTGCCCTGGGGCTCAGGGGACAGCAGGTCTCTTCAAGAGGGTCACTGAGGGCTCTGGACAGGGTGCCCAGCAGACGGGGAGGGACGCGGGAGGGACCGTGAGGGGCACTGGCAATGCCGTCTCTGGGGCACCTCAGGTAGAACAAGCATTGGCCCGAGAACGAGCACAGGCGCGAGGACCCTCGTGGTCTGGGGGCCACGTGGCACTCACCCTTCGCGACACGGTGGCACCCGCACGCTCCTTGAGCTGGGGGTCTGTGGGGAGGCTCCGCCAGATGATGTAGGGCGTGTCATACTTGGCTCTCAGCCGTGGGCAGCGTTTGAAGATGAAATCGATGAGGAAAAACTTGACACCGGCATACAGTCCTGCAGGGGGAAGAGAGGCCATCAGGCCCACGCCCTGTGGCCCAAGAAGAGAGTCTGTCCACTCTGACCCGTGGTCAGGCCCTGCTCCAGCACCTGCCACTGGAGGTGCCCCCAGACCCACAGAGGCAGGCAGGGCTAGCACCATCAAGGGACCCTAATCCCACCCTGGGAGGGGCGTGTTGCCCCGTGGGGTCGGCACTGGGCGCAGGACCCAGGTGGGCTCGGATCAAAATAGAAGCCATCTCGGAAAACAAAGGTGACCAGGGAAGACCAGGAGTTGCCGCCCCGAGGGGGGCATGTGGAAGCCTCTGGGAGACCTGACCCTGACCTGCTATTCTGGGCTATGCCCTTCTCTGGCCGAAGTGGACAGGTGGCCTGAAGCATGATGAGACCCCACGGCATCTCAAAGCCACACTGCCCACCAGCCCCGGCTTCCTGATGAGGCATGGAGGAAGAGCCCAAGGAGAGACTGAGGACCAGTCACGACACTGAGGCCAAGGATGGACAGACGCAGTGTCCAGATGGTCAGGGCCCTGGGCTGCACGGCCCCACTCGGATCCAGCCCGTGGCCACAGCCAGCGCCTGGCACACTGAGGACAGGCACTGCGTGGGCCCCAGGCAGCAGCCACAGGACGAGGACGACCCTGGGTTTACAGTGGCCTCTGCACCTTACTGATCTGGACACGGCCCTCTTCCTCCTGTCCTCCTGAGGCCTGACCCCTGCAGTCAGACTCCCCAGGCTTGACGCTCGGCCTGCTCGAGTGGTGGTCCTGGGTTTGGGGGTGCCCGCCCTCCTCAGCGCTCTGAACTCTCACCCCCCTCCACTGCCCTCATCAGATGCCTCCTAGCAGCCCCTCCTCCCTGAGCTGCCCCACAACCCTGCAGGTCACCCCAGGCTCCCTCCTGCCTGCCTCGTAATAAAAATGGACAAAAGAGCTGGAGAGGTAATTCAGTGTAAAGGTCAATCCCCAATACAAAAGGAAGGAGAAAAGAAAGAAAAATCATCATCTCTCTAGAACTTGTGACCCTCATTTCTCCCAAATCTGCACGAGTTAAGGCCCGGCCTCACTCCCGGAGGTGGTGGATGGATGACCGGCCCTCTGCTCTGTCCGCTGGGCTCCTGACCCCACCCTGCCGAGCCCAGGGCGGAGTCCCCTTACCCACGGTGAGCCCCACCAGGCGGTAGGGGAAGAAGCAGGAGGCCAGGAAGGCAGCCCACAACGCAATGTACAGCTTCTGCGTGATCTCAGGCTGCACCCACATGAACAGGCTGGAAGGGAAACAGGGGTCAGTGGGGGGCAGCGCCGGCGCAGGGCAGGGCTGGGGGCGGCCACTCACTTCTTGATCTTTTCCAGGATGTCAGCCATCTTGCCAAAGAGGTTCTGTGTGGAGAAGATGACCACAGACTCACGTGCCTGTCGGCCACACCAGACACCCAGAGGGCCAGGGGTCCCAGCAGGCCAGGAATGCGTAAACCTGCAGCCACCAGAGCCCCATGGTCCTTCCCCGCCATGGCCAGCAGAGGGTGCCCCAAAACACAGTGTCCCCCTGCAGGGTGGTTGGGATACCCCGCTAAGCACCAGCAGCAGATGGCACAGGAGCCCCACGCCCCAGTGCTGGCAGAGCCTGAAGCAATACCTGGGCTTTCTGGGCGACATCCAGCACCAGCTGGAACTTCTCGGACACAGTCAAGTCTTCCTTCGGAGGTTCCTTCAGTCAAAGGGGAAAGAGAATTTTCCACTGAAATTTAACAGTTTAGAGAAATTACTGATAAAACAGCAAGAAGGCTCCCAGCCCCAGGACATCCTTTGGGGACCCCGGGAGGTGGGGGGTCATTGCTGGGCTGAGACACCCTCTCTCCTGGCTCCCTTCTCTGCCTGCCTGGGGCCCAGCGGTCCTGCTTGTCTGAGCTCATACATCTCCCCACTCACTCAGTGAGACCCTTCTGAGGCCTCCGGGTCCCAGGGCTGGGCAGACACAGGCCCGGTCCCTGCGACAGCTCCTCAAGACAGGCCCAGAGAGGCACCCAGGATCCCTCAGGCCGCACCCAACGGTTAGGCCCCACAGGTCCAAGCCTCCCTCTAGAGCCAACTTCTGGAAGCATTTTTGGCTCGGACCATGTTGTCTCTGTCACACTTTCTCCAGTACAGTGCAAAGGCAGCCACAGTACTGTGTAAACAAGCAGGCATAGATGACTATCGATAAAGCTTTACTGACACACCAGGCTGTGCAGAAGCAGGCATGGCTGAGTGCCAATAAAGCTTTATTGACAAACCAGACAGTGGGTCAGAGCTAGGCTACACAGTCTAGGTGGGGTACATGTCTACCTGTCCAGCTCCTGTTACGTCTCCACCCAGAGTGAACCATGGGGGCTACAGCAGCTGAGAAGGCACAGGCAGGACAGGCTGGGGCCACAGTGGATGGCCCCCGGGGCTCAGGGCTGGGCTGTTGGGCCTGTTTCCACACCTTCCCTCCAGGTGCCCATCTGGTTGGAGGCCTGACCTGGTGGGGACTGATGAAGGGGCCCTTTGCCCCCCAGGACTCACCACGGCTTCAGACACTTCTGGCACGATGCTCCATTGTATCCGCCAGCCCCTGGCAAAGAGAAACCACCACTAACTTAACCCATTGCTGCCTGTGGGTGGCTGCGCTCGGGGGACGACGTGGCAGCTTGTGCAGCTAGGGGCCCCTCGCCCTGTGGTCTGGCCAGACCGGAAGGCAGGGCTCCCAACCCCTGCCATCGGCCTCAAGGCCAGGCCAGCCACCCTCCTGCTTATCAGCAGCCAGTGACAAGGGGCAGGGAAGCCACACATGTAGGCAGAGGCAGTCACGGGTCCTCCCTGACCTCAGGAACTAATGGCTGCTTCAAGGGAACACAGTATGGCTGGGCACGTAGCTTAGGGGTAGAGCTCTCGCCCAGCATGTTTAAGGCCCTAGATTCAACCCCCAGCACTGAAGGAAAAAAGTATATGGTATGACTGAAAATACAGTCAATGTTTAACTTTTAAAAATGTATTACAGTAAAGGACGCAGTGCCATGAATCTGCCTTGAAATCCTCCCAGGCTTCCAACTCCCTAACCCCACCGTTCTTGCCACTTTCTGAGGCAGCTCTGAAGTCTTCTTTCCTGAGCGTCTTTAGTTACTGTGGGGGCCCTGAAGTCCTGAGTCGATGTAAAGCATCTCCCTTTCCAGGTGTTTTTGCCTTTGGGGAAGACCCAGAAGAGTCGGAAGTACCAGGATGCCAGATCCAGCGAATACATCGGAGGAGGACACAATGTGACGATAGCTCTGGGGGCAGCATTCAGTGTTTTTGCTCCCACCTTGCGAAGAAGACCCTCAGGAAAGAGAATGTCCAGAACTGCTCCAGAAAGTGGCAAGAACGATGGGCTAAGTGTGTTCAAAATGAGGGGGGATTTTGAAGGGCATTCGCAGCAATGTGCCCCTTACTGTACTGAATATTTTTTAAAAGCGAGCCTTCACTGCACATTTTTGTTTGTTTTTTTTGTGGCACCAGGGATCGAACTCACAACCTTGCGCTTGCCAGGCAGGCACTTCTGCCAAGGAGCTAAATCCGAAGCCCTTGTCTTTTTGAGACAGGGTCTCACTATGCAGTTCAGGCTGGCTTTGAGCTCACTTTGTAGCCCAGGCTGGTCTCAAACTTGCAACCATCCTCCTGTCTCAGTCTCCTGAGTGCTGGGATTACAGGTGTGAGCCACCACGCCCGGCGTCACTGCACATTTTGATCAGCCCTCATCTTGCGATGCTTCCCTTTCTAAACCAACACTGATGCAGGCACAGAAAGACGGTGGGAGCCTGGTGTATGAAGTATAATCTTTCGCAGGGCTGAGGCTGGTACTGGTGGTCCCCTTAGGGTGCTCACAGAGGACACGGGGGGGCATGAGGCACAGCCTGGGCTCAGCAAAGTCATTGTGTGCCGCTGTAGAACTCCTGCTGCACAGGGGTGCTGTGTGGGCAGGCGCTGCCCACTCTCACCCCGAATCCCAGCCCCTGCTCCTCGCCTTCTCACAGCAACACACAGCAGGAGCTTGGCCAGGCACAGGGCCCTGAGGCCTCACTAACCCCCACCTGGGCAACGCGATGAGGGACACATGATCCCCAGCAGGCCCCGAGGCTGCCTGGGTCTGCAGAGCCCAGGGGAGGACCCCGCCCACCCCCAGATGCTGGCTGTGACACAGCACAGCAGGGCCACATGACCTGGTCACCCACCTGGCGATGAGGTAATTGAGTGACAGCCTCAGAATGGCGAGAAACAGGAACATGGGGATGGCCCAGCCGTGCCACACGGCGTTCATGTACACCTGCAGGGAGAGGTGGTCAGGCAGCCCAGCGGGGAGACGGGACTGCCCTGGGGCAGCACAGGGGCTGGGAGAGGGGCTGCCCTGGGGTTAGAGAGGGAAGTGCCCTTGTCGGGGGCACATGGAGGCTGCCTCTGTCCTGAGCACCAGCCATCAGAGATGGGACAGTGGACACAGGTAGGGTCCCCGCCTGCCCATGGCTCCCATGCCCTGGACGATGACCCAGAGTTGTGGGCATGAAGCAGGGGCCAGAATGGGGGGTCAGAACCAAGGGGCTCATCTCTTAGGGCCAAGGCATGGGGCGTGGGGTGTGAGACCCTGGCCTGGGAGGCTCCGCGGAGCAGAGCAGCTGGGAAGGCCCCCAGCTTCCCCAGTGAGTGTGCAAGTGCCGTCTCCAAGGTGGACACTGAAGCCTGGGACAGCCACTGGGCCACTCTGGGGGCCACCGGGCACCCTTCCAGACGAGGGCCCACCCTGCTGGGCGGAGCTGCCCTCCCCTCGGCCCTCCCACACTGGAGGAAACTGGGACAGGCGGGAGGGTCTCCCGACGGGTCTCCCCGGGGCAGGCAGGGGGGCCGGGCGGGGTCCCCTCCATCCTGAGGAGCCGCTCACCGTGAAGGCGATGGCCGAAGTGTAGACAGAGTACCAGTCGGACAGCGCGGAGAGGTTCCTCACGAAGTTGGTGACAGGCTTGGCCCCGCGCTCTGGGAACACGGCAGACTGCAGCGGTCAGCACGGCGCCCCAAAGTGCTCCCCCCAGGCCCAGGCCCACGGAGGGCAGGAGAACGTGCGAAGGGCCGCAAGGGCGAAGATGGGGAGAGCGTGCTGGGGTTTTCACCCCGAATTCAGGGCAGCCAGGGTGGGCTCCGTCCCCGCCCACCCCCACTGCCCGGGGGGCCACGCTTACTCAGCCGCCTCATGTTCTCTGTTAACCTGCGAGAGAAGGGGAGGTGGGCAGCGTCAGGTCACCCGGGCCCTGACCCACGCCCTGCTGTCACTCCCGGAGCGGGAGGCTGTCGGGCGCCAGGGCTGGCACATGGCAGGACAGCGCTGCAACAGGAGCAGCCCCCGCAGGTGTCAGCCAGGCACTCGGCCCCTGCCCCATGCAGCCTCCAGGGGGACAGGCTGGGGGCCTTGGGGGCCGGAGGCAGCTACGCGGTTAGCAGGGACCGGGCTCTACACTTCGCCCTCTGCTGCCGTACCCCAGGCTGCACCCTACCTGCGGGCACTGAGGGGCTCCTCGGTCTCCACGGTGTTCTCCTCCGGCTGAAAGCGGAAATCCTCCAGGTACTCCCCGAACCTCTCGTAGAACCACTTCTGCACGCGGGAGGACAGCCCCTGGCTGCGGCGGTCTGCGGGGAGCAGGGAGGTGGCAGGAGTCCGCCTGGTTCACTGTTCTGGGCACTGGGATCTGGGTTGGGGGTCGCACAGCAAGGCCCCACAGGACCCACAGGGTGGCGGCGTCTCAGAAGGCCGACTGGGTCAGACTGCAGGGGGCGCTGTCCCACCATAATTCAGGTGGGCGGGAAGGTGGGCAGATGGCCACCAGACACCCACCTGCGGGTGACGCATGCAAATATTGTGTGTCAATGAAAAATTAAAGAAAACCCAGCCAGGTGTGCTGCGGGCTCAGGGCAGGTGGGCAGCGGGCAACGGAGACCCCAGGAGCCTCGGGCTTGGGGCAGATGTGAAGGCCCAAGGCCTGCAGGGCTGAGGGTTGTGCCCCTGGTCGGGGGAGGGAGGGTAAGCCAAGGACCAGGGGACAGGGGTGCCCAGTGGACCACAGAGGGACCCTGGGATTCCACATTCATCAAGGCTCACCTGTCAATCTTCCTTTCTCCCCACTCCACCATTTAAAAGCGCAGACAGTGTTTTAATAATGTAAAGCCGGATGGGGGTGGTTTGCTGACCCTAGGCCCAGGACTGTAGGTTCATCCCAGCAGTGTGAGACCAAGCCCTTCATCCCCTAACCAGGACCCTAAGGCTCTTTCTGCTGGGCCCCTCAGGGCCAATTCCCAAGGAAAATGCAAAGCCCTGGTGGGTCTACCCCAACTTGGGGTCCCACCTGATCCCCCCATGGACAGACACTGTGGGGGGTGCGCACCTCTTCCCTCCCGGCCCCCACCATACATGCAGAGCCAGCCAGATGATCAGAATGGACCTCGGCCTGGGACACGCAAGGGGATCCCAGGGACACGTCTTTGCACCCCAGCTTCTCTGACCCTCACTGTCACCAAACATCAGGAACCTGGGAGGTCTCATGCTGCTCCTGGCTTGGTGGCCAAGACAACAGACCCAGGACTTTACATCTAAGCTGGGACACTGGCTGTGGGGCTCAGGGGACTCTGGAGCCGGGCTGCACAGGTCTAGCCAGGCTGTCCCTGGGGAGGGACACACCACCTTCCACTCCGGAATGGCCAGGACCAGAACTGGGAGTGTCCCTTGAAGGGGCCTTTCTCCTGGGCCCCCTCTGTGGCCACCAGGACTGAGAGGACCTCAGACCCGGTCCCACCCTGCTCACCAGCACAGGCAAGCAGGGCCTTGGAAGGGCTGGTAGGCGGGGCGGGGCATGGGACACCCCATCTTCTGAAGGATGGCTGCAGAGGGTTCAGAGTGGGGAAGGGTGCCGCTGGGGCAGGCTGGGAGGAGGGGGACAGAAAAGAGCTCTGTCCCTGGGGGGCTGAGGACCAGGCCACCAAGGCCCCAATGCCAGTGTAGTCTCCTTGCTGGGATAATGAGCTGGACAGCGGGGCCAGCGCAGGGCAACTGGGACAGTGCCAAGCACTCCAGCGAGCAGGCACAGGCGCACCGACTCGCCCAGTGACTCGAGTTGGCTGTGATGACCCCCTGCTTGCAGGGACAGATGCCAACCCTGTTCTGACAGGAGAAGGGTCCCAGAGGGCAGAGGGACTCCTGAGGACCTACCTGCTCCATTGCCGGCCTGGCTCTGCCCCTTCGGCGGCTGCTGGGCCTGCGCAGTCTGCTCCTCGACTCTTAAAAAGAGAGGACGTCTGTCAGTGCCACACGCCAGCACCCGCTGGGAACCCACCAGCTCAGGAATCCAGAAGGCACCAAAGCCAGGTACGACAGTGGCCAGGCGACACGGAACCACACTCCCACCAGCAAACACGCCACACTTTTCTTTCCTGTTAATTTCAACGCAGTTGCTTCGTCACCATCGGGCTCAGAATAAACAGCTCTGCTAATGAAAAGATACTGCACTCCAACACAAGAGGGCTGATCAAGGAACGGGATGTGTATTTACAAGGTGGGATCAAAACTACAGTGACGGGCTGGGGATACAGCTCAGCCACATAAGCGCCTGCCTAGCAAGCCAAGGTCCTGCGTTCGATTCTTGGTACCAGAAAAAAAAAAGAACAGAACTATAGTGACTGTTGCTGCCAAGCACCATCCAGCAGAAAATCAGGCTCATAAAACCACTACGGTGTGCCCTCATCCGCCTCACTCCCTGGATCTGGCCCCATGTGACTCTGGCTCTTCCCCGAAGTCACGATGGCCATGAAAGGAAGACGCCTGGAGCTGATTCAGGGCACTGAGGCAGCCACGACAGTGCAACTAAAGACCCTCAGAAAAAGGGCTCCAGAGCTGCTGCAGGAAGTGGCAAGGACGATGGGACAAGTGTGCTCAAGGTGAGGGGGAACTTTACCATAACACACATTTAAAAATGTAAACACTGACTGCACTTTGATCACACCTCATACACCTGTTTATCAAGCACTACACGAAGAAACCCCAGGTCCCCACTGGGCCGTGGCAGCCACTGCCTGGCGTCCTGTCCTGAGCACATACTGTCACAGGCTGGCAGCCTTCCTGGGCTCTCCCGCTTTGCAGAGTCCCTGTCCACCTGCAGGATCCTGGCCATGCAGCTGCATGACCCCAGCTGCATGGAGCTCTGGGTGGCCCAGCCCTGACCCTGGGCAGCATCTTTGTGCAGGGTCTCAGGCAGCTGCCCCCTCCTGCAGAGCCTCCCTCTATGCAGCCCTCTCCCCCCACCTGCAGCCAAGGGCTCCCGGTGCCCCAGGACCCAGGTGACAGGGAGAGGCGCTTTCTGCTTCATCCACACCACACAACCACACACCAACAGCGCGACGAACAACTTGAGAGTTTGGAACCTGTCCCTGTGACCTGTAATTGCCACACTGTGCAGCAGCATGGGACAGGAAGGGGACCCAGACTCTTGTCCAGGCAGCCAGGCAGGGCTGGGGCTGGGCGGGCTGCAGCCTCAGGGAGCAGTGAGTGGAGAAGGCACAGATGGGGGTGAGCAAGAGCCCCCCAGTCATGGGAGGGGGCCACGACCATGTCCCCAAGACCAGACCAGGGCTGCACGTGAACATGTCTGGAGCAAGTGACCAAAGGGGACCCGTTGGGGACCCGGAGCTCAGACCCCGGGCGCACAGCAGGCCCTGGGCCTGGCCGGGTCTCCCGCGCTCCTGGACAGATGGACCACAGCGCTCCCAGAGGAGCCTGAGGATTCCGGAGGAGCAACCGCACCTGGGGCACTGGAAAGCCAGCTCCTGCCAGGGCCAGGCTGCGTCGTGAGGAGTGAGAGCTGACACACACGACCTCGGCAGGAGCAGTGGCCGCTACTGTGTGCCTCACCTCCAATAACAGTGCAGGGTCACCGGCTGGGCGACTGTCCCCAGCACATGGACCTGCTTGAGACACACGGGCGCTTGGATGGCAATGAGCTGCCGTCTTATAGGGGAGAAGTGGAGTCCATGACAGGCGTCCAGGGGCCGGGACTTCCCTTCCTTCATGCAAGCACAGAAGGCAGTGCGGGGCCGTCGCCATGCACAGGACCCGGGCCAGTGCTAGGGCAGCATAGGGTTAGACGGGGAGGAGCAGGGCAGGGAGGTACGGGACGTTCTTGCCCCATGCAGCTCCCCACAAGCTCGGAGCCACAACAGTGCCCTGTCACTCCCTCTCATCAGAAGGACTGCACGCTTCCGACTAAGGAGGCTTCCAAACAGTCCCGAGTGACCTGCACTGCGTGTGACTGGGTCTCTGGGCAAGGCCTGAAGTCTCCTGATCCTCGGTTACCAGAGGCAGGGACACAGCCAGGTCAAGGGCCTGATGCGGGCCCGGGGCCACCCCCTCAGGTCATCTGCCTGGACAGTCACCAGGGTCACCCGGCTCTGCTTTCTGTTGGCACACAGCCCCCCACATGCCCTGTGGTGCCAGCCTTCCCGGCTGCGGGGAGAGGGAGGCGGGAACCCCAAGAGGGCTCAGGGCAGATGCCAGGTACTACCAGGGCACAGCCTGGCCGGAAGCAAACGGCGATGTTTTCCAGTGGCTTTGTGCTGATGGCTGCAGAAACCTTTGTCTGCTGACAAGTAGCCCCAGGCTGAGGGGAGCCTCTGGG
>RJWT010021221.1:0-17549 GCA_004365215.1 Cuniculus paca | reverse complement strand
CTGGACTGCTTCACAACGCTATGCTGCCTGAACAAATTGGCAACTCGTAAGTGCTTTGGGTGATGATACACGTAGAAATGCATGCTTTGGAGGCCAGTTGGCTTGCAGCTCCATGTGGCCAAAAAGTTATCCTTGACAGCTGCTGAATCCAGAGTTGTTCCTGGCAAACAGGGCCTTTACTGGAGCAGAAGATACTGAAAGACTTTTCCGTGCATATGGAAGGACATGTTGCTAGTTATTACTCTGAGAGATGAAAAAGAGAAATGTTCTGGTGAATTTTCCATTCAGAAACATCACTGTCTAGAAGAGCACTTGGATTTATGTCAGAATTTACAGCATATTTTACTAAGCCGCCTCTAATACAGAACAGTTAAAATATTTAATAATGTAATTTTCCATACATCAGGTATAAGCTTGTTTCTTCTTTTTGCAACTTTTCTGCAGATTTTTTTTACCTTTTTTTTCCTTGAAGCATTGAAAGCAACTTAGTTATACTTAATGTAGTAAGGGAAGACAAAGAAATTAATTCATCTGAATTATAAACTACAGAAATGGCAGTGGATGTTAAGGACCAAGTAGCAGAGTGGGACTGTTGGTGCTAAAGAAAATTTTTCTTTAAAATGTGATAAGAATGTGATTATGATAGTTTATAGAGATAACAAGTCCTCAATAACTTCCAATACTGAGCACATAACATCCCTGATCTTTTCCAGAGACAACCCTTTCAAAACAAGTTTTTTTGTATCAGATTTCAAATAAATGCTACAAATTCTATTTGGCTAATTTAATTCTGATTATTTAATTCTGATTACTTCACTAATTTAATTATGATGATTCAAATACGTCTTTTAAATCTGGAAATTAAAATAAAATTCCAAAATTGCTTTAATATGATTTTGGTTTTAAGATTTTTGAGTTATTTGTTTCACAGTATGTGCACTAGGAAAATATATGGTATCTGTAATCTAGAAGTTAAAAATTTTACTCAAAAAAGATTTGAAAGAAAATAGAGGAGTTATATAAAAGTACTTTAAAGTTTTCAGAGTTAAAAAGTATGACATTTTACAGGAAAAAATATATATAAATATTTAAATACACTTAAATTCATAAAATATATTTATATATTTACATATGCTTAAATATATAATATGTTATTCTTGTTTATCTTAGTTCATTATCAGAGGAAACATATTAAATAATATACACTAAGATTTGGTTAATCCGATAGTGAATATAAATTTAGGTGTTTTAAATATAATTAGAGCAAATATTTTCTGTTCAGTCAAATTGAAAAGTATACCCAAATGTACAATGACCACACTTGGAAGAATATAAGTCTAATGCAAATTGGATCCTAGAATTTTGGTATTAGGGTAACTGTACATAGCTCAATTTCATTAATAATTATATGGATTTAATTTATTGTGTCTTTTGCTTATGCTATATAGTTTTCATAACAGTGGCTCTCCAGTGTTAATAGCAACCATTCTTCCAATAAAAGAAAAAATTCACAATCACTCCCTACCAATGTACAGTGTGAGAGATGCTCAAGATGATTTGAAGATAAGTTTTTAAAAGTCAACTATGGCCATTTTGATTATTTTAATTTCTGAAAGAATGAAATGTGTTCTTTAAATTGAACTGGTATAGAATATCCTGCCAGCTCTGATGGGCCAAAAGTGGAAGTTTAAGCGGTTTTCAAAAATAAAGGGATATGAATATTTAGGATCTTGCAACAAAAGCTATGAAAATCTGTAACCTTCATGACCACTAAATCATCATCACCTTCACAACTATAATTATCATCATTATCCATAGTAGTACTTCTATTCCTATTAAGAGGAGTAAAAGACTTCTGAGATGAAAATCTTGCACATGTGAAAAAATTACTATAGGAGATGTGTTAGGAGAGATAATGTGTATTAAAGTTTGTAGTTTATCTCTCCTATTTTATGAGGTTAAAATAAGATACACAGCAACCAGAAAGAGGAAAAAAATAGATCTAATGCTAAAGATTGAAATTGGCTATTTGGTCCACACTATACGTGCATTTGCCAAAAGCATTTTTCTCTCAGGTGATCTTGTTCAGTTTTAATTCCTGGTGACCATGCTGGTAACCTACTGGGGCCATGATTAAAATTGGACCAGACCATAGAACCATGTCCCTCTGATACCTTTGTTCATGGGATCGAGAAATGTGTATCCTTCATCCATATTTCAAATTAATTGGGAATGAAAATGAAGCTTTTTTTCCATATTTGTCATACATTGATTTAGGCTTAAGATATTTGCCAACCATTTTCTGCAAACATTTCTGTAAGAGAGATGCAACCACTAAGAAGAAATGAAGCAAACAGGGAGGAGTCACAGACAGAGAGAAGGCAGGAACATTCTGTAGTCTTCAATTCCAAGACCTACTCTTTCCAGTTTGGGCTTCTGCAGCAATTCCTTGAGTTCTTGAGACATCTCAGTGTCCTTTCAAGTGTAAACCTTACCCCAAGGAACCTTCTGGTATCCTTGAAAACATCTCAATGTAGAACAAATATATGGACTCACTATTCTTATGATGGTGTGTTAAAATGCCAGTTTTTATTATTTAGTATTTACAATTCTGAAAATGCATATACTCTAAATTTTGTTTTCATAGCAAATTAACCAGATTTCATTATATAATGATGCAATATTTATTCATTTAAAACAATGACCCAATGAAAAAAATGGAGAACTGAAATGAATAGGCACTTCACAGACACAGAGATGCAAAGGTCAAAAAGTACATGAAAAAAATATTCAACATTGCTGGCCATTCGAGAAATGCAAATTAAAACACCACTGAGATTCCACCTCACTCTGCAAAGAATGGCTATTATAAAGAAAGAACCAAAGACAAATACTGGCGAGGCCATGGGGAAAAAAGAACTGTTCTTCATTGTTACTGGGAGTGTAAACTGATATAAACACATGAAAATCTGTATAGAGATTCCAAAATACTAAAAATAGAAATTCCATTTGATCTATCTGTTCACTTATTAGGTATCTTCTCAGAAGAGTTTAAAAAATCATATTACAGTTAAAGACATCATACTGCAGTGATATATGAATACCCATGTTTAAAGTAGCACTTTTCATAATAAATAAATTTTGGAAACAATCTATATGTCCATCAACAAATGAATAGTTTTAAGAAAATATATTTATATACAATGGAGTACTACTCTGCCATAAAGAAGGATAAACTTGAGTCATTTGAAAGAAAATGAATGCATCGTGAGACCATAAAATTAAGTGAAGTAAATCCCGAAGCACAATTTTAAATACCAAATGGTTTCTCTTACATGAAAAATTTAATATATAAATGAAATATAAAATAGAAGATAATAGGAGAAAAAACAGCAAAAAACATATTGTAATCCAGTGGGGACAGTGTATATAATAATGTACTTTGACTTTTTAAAATTGTCTTACATATTTATATGGCTTCTTGCCCTATGAGTCTGGTTTTTAATCTTTACATATGAAAATTAACTTTATAAAGTCTTATAAATAAATCTGATGCATGCAAAATGAATGGTAGATGAAGGAAGTGGGAAACAAGAATGAAATTCGTTATGTATATGTACCAATTCCCTAAATGAATATATTAATAGCAAATAAAAAAATGAATATTGTTTTAAAAAATATTTTCATTACCTAAGAAATCATCCTGAATTGTAAATCTCAACAATCAAATAAATCTTTAAATATGCTTAACTCAATTTGTTATTGTTTATAATATAAAAGCAACTTTTATCTTTTAAAAATTAATAGAGCAATCAGGCTAAAATCAGTTACTCAGTTGATTGACATAGGCAGGTGAGTTGATCAGTGTAGCTGGGTGTGACGGTGCATGTCTGTAATCCAAGCACTGGTGAGACTGAGACAAGAGCATAGCTGCAGTTCTGCATCCAGCCTGGGCTACAAAATGAGTTCAGCGCCAGTTTGGACCACATGCAAGATCCTGTGAATGTATGAGCAACCATTTTGAAGAAGGCAAGAGACACTATGGTAGCCATCGTTAATCTCCTGTTGTTTGTTTTGAAGACCTGCATTGCTTGCAGTGTTCTGTTCTGAAATGCTATGTTCTGTTTGACTCTGTTTTGTTTTGTTTTGTTTTGTTTTGTTCTATTCTCTTTAAAATAAAAAAAATTTAAAAAAAGAAAAATCCAAAAAAAACAAAAAACAAAACAAAAAATATATGTAGACTTTTTCTGCACTTACATAAAGATACTACTGATGTTGATTTGATTTGTTTCATGAACTCTCAATATGAATATAGACTAAAATTTCACCAGCATTAGATGAATTAATTTCTCAATCAAAAGACATAGAGCATCTGAATGAATGCAAACACTAGGTTCAACTATAGTTTATTTATAAAAATTCACTTTATATTTATGAACACACATAGATTTAATCTAAAGGGATGAAAAAAGAGTGCAAACAGTAACTAATAAAAATGAAGATAGGTACATAAGAGATCAGTATTTTTCGTAGTTTTTCATATCCCATATTAATTGCAACAGTATTTTCAGTAGTCAAGGAGTGAAAAGAACATAAATGTCTACTAAAAGATAAATGAATAGAAAAAGAAAATGTTGTATATCCATACAATGGAATATTGTGCAATCTTTAAAAATATGAAAATCCTCCCATATGTAACAGCATAAGAAACAAGGAGGACATCATACTAAGTGAAATATGTTAGTGAAACAGAATACAAGTACTGTTTGAGTCCGCTATATGACAAATATAGTGAAGTAAAACACTTAAAAACAGAGGGTTCACTGCTATTGCCAAGTAAGCAAGAGAAATTCAGAATTTACTACTTAACAGGTGTTAAGTTTCACTGTGTTACAGAATTAGCTTATAGAGAACTGCTGTAATACCTTAACCTTAAGTTAATAAAACTGTGCTGTACATTACAAAAGTCAAGAGAATGTGTATCATGTCAAATGTTCTAACTAAATAGAAAAAAAGAAATTCCTCATGATGAAATAACTTACAAATGTATTATACTTACACAACTGAATTTATTGTCTCAAATTTGCTTTAACTAATCAGATGGCTGAGGTTAAATGTTAATGAAGATTTTTAATAGGAACTTTGAGATCTGATGTTGAAGAAAACCAAATAAATTTTCTCATAATTTAATTACAATGCTTAGGTACTCTACCCAATAAAAGCTGGTTAAGTTTAAGCTATGTTATGTACATGTACCAACTCCACACAAAGAATTGTAAACACTATGTATGCATACTTATGCTAATAAAGTTTTGAGAAAATAGTTATAAGTTCTGTACTTATTACTTAGTAATTTCTTTTAACATTTTTAAAATATGAGAATAGATAAAATTTGTTAATTCATTTAGCAAGAGATGGGTTTCAATCAGTGTATTTCCTTTCTTGTATTTTAATTAATTTCCTTTTTTTTTCCTCTTAAAGGGAAAAAAATCAAAAGACATAGAGCATCTGAATGAATGCAAACACTAGGTTCAACTATAGTTTATTTATAAAAATTCACTTTATATTTATGAACACACATTTCCTCTTAAAGGGAAAAAAAAGAAAACCTACCTTGACAGATATTCAAATGGCATTTGATTAGGTTTTGGTTAGAATTGTATGATCCATTCAATTCTCTTTTTTGATTAACTCAATTTAAACAGAATTTTGTAACTTGAAACTAAAAGGACTCTCACCCAGGAGAAAAAAAGTGAAAGTAATTTTACATATAAAATTAGAGCCAGGAAATTGTAGTGTTTTGGGATCCAAGTTAAATAAAAAAAAAAAAAAGCAAAAACTTTCCACAACTTTTTCAACATTTGTTTTTCTTATTGTCTCCCAAACACAAACATTTCCTAGGAGTAATAAAATTCAGGCAAAACCTGACAATTGTAGATTTTCATCACAAAAAGAAATTTTGATAAAGTTTGTTCATGATTTCAGAGTACTTTTTTTAAACCTCATTAAAATTTGTCTTAGTTAAGGTTTTATATTATGCATGTTTCTGTTTCCTGCATGTATATTTATAATTGTCCAACAAGATTTTTTTTTCAATTTTGATTAGCAAATTGCTCCATGAATCAGATTAAGATTCAAATTATACTCTTCATGAATTTTTAAGAATTTATTGTTATATTTACAATTATAAGTGCATTAATGTTAAATTAATTTAGTTTGCAGGTATAACTGTAGAGAGAGAATTGTCAACTTCTTTTTTATGTTTAGTCACATTTTGTTGTTGGCCCACTCATCAACAGAAGTGGGATCCTTACTTCAGACTTCCCATTTCATTCCTGCTAGTTTGGGTACTGAATGTCCTCCAAAAGGCTGTGGTTTAGAGGCTTTGACCCCAGGCTGGTGCTATTTGGGGGGCCGTAGAACCTTTGAGAGGTGAGATTTTGTGGGAGGGTCTTGGGTCACTGGGTGCCTGCATTTGGGAACCCTAAGGCCCCACTCCATTCCTCTTCCTCTCTGTTTCCTGGTTTGTACAAGGGCTTTTGCTCCACCATGTATTCATTATTATGAGCTACTTTGCAACAGTTTCAAAGCAGTGGAGCCAATTGATGAGAAATTGGAACCTCCAAAACTCAGTCAAAATGAACTTGTTTTCTTTATAAATTGATTATTTCTGGTATTTCATTATAATGAAAGCAAGCTCAACAGAAACATCAAGAACATTTCCAGTTTTGCCAAAAATGCAGCATGTGTAAAGGTACAATATAGGAGGATGTGGTTGCTAGTAATGATAAAAAGATGCCAAGTCATTTGTCGTATATCTAACTTACTTTCTCTTTGCTGAGACAAAATACCCGAAGTCCATGAATTAAAAGTGGGAAGATTAATTTTAGTTCACAAGTTGTAGAGGTTTCAGCTGGTACTCACCTGATTCCAAACCAGAACAGCATGGGCAAAGGGTATCACAGAGAAGGCTTCCGCATGATGTGCAGTGGGAAGCAGCATGGCCTTCCAGGCTTTAGGGAAGCATCTAAATATAAACCGTAACATCCCACCCCTGGCTCCCAAAAGACTCACGTGCATCCTTTTTGGTAAAATGCATTTAGTCTAAGAGTGGTCAAAGTCCTAAGCATTTCAATAATGCTGAAAGGTCCAAGTCCAAAGTCCCCTCTGTATTTTAAGGCAAGCTTAACTGTAGTCACTTTAAAAATGCAAAGGACATTAAACACTTCCAACATGCAGTTGCAGAAGGTAAATATCCCTATGCAGAAAGAGAGAAATAGTGGGATAGAAAAGAATGGGACCAACTAGGGGTGATGACACACATCTGTAATCCCAGAACTTGGGAGACTGAGAAAAGACAAATAAGACCAACACAAGGCTGAAATACAGCAGGGCAAACATTAAATCTCGTAGTTCCATGTCAATCACCTGAGGCAATCTGTGGCAACACGTGAATCCAAAGGACTTGGGTTCTACCTGTGGTAATACCTCTCCTTCTAGCTCCCATGGTTCCTTTCTTGGGTTGGCTTTGCTTATGTCTTGTGACTTTCCACAATGCTCCATTTTCCTGCCTTTGCCAACATCCTGGGGTCTCTACTGCACTCTCAGCTTGACACTCACAACTTCACACAGTCCTTTCAGAGGTACACCAAATTATTTGTCTTTTAAATGCTAATTTTTCTGCAAAAAAACTTTTCCTTTACTCCATCTTTGTAGGATGCAACTTTAAAGGAGTTTCCTCTCTGGCCAAATTCAAAACTTTTAAAATCATTCTCATGGTCCATTTGATTTTTTATTCTTAAGGTAGATGTATCAGTCAGGGTTTACTAGAGAAATACATATAATACAAGATATACAACTGTATAAGAGATTACAAGATTGGCTTGCAATAGTCAGCCACAAAGTTGAATGAGGGAGCATGTAGAGGGTGTCTGCGTGCTAGAGGTTGAAGGGTCCAGCCCAAGAGCTGGAGCTTATTGCAGTGTCCTGTGCAAGTCCACATCAGAGGGCTGATGGGTTTACGATGGAACATGGAAGAGTCTACAACGAAGGCTGAAGTCTACGACGAAGGCTGAAAAGTCCCAGGCAGAAGCTGAAGTCTGTGCCAGAAGCCAGGAGACGACATCCAAGCTGAAGGTGAAGACTGGAGCTCCTCCTAAGAAGCAGCAGTCAGTCCCTCCTCTTTTGTCTTTTATTGTATTCAGGCTAATACCCCAGGGTGAGTGCAGCACTCACACCATCTGCCTGCCTTCCTCTTGCACAGGCTGAGGTTGTTACCAACTAGGGACCCTGGCCCCCTGCTGAATCACTTAAACTTCTGACCTTCTCAAATTGACACAGCGAACAATATCCTAGATGGGTAACTGCTTGTTCTCTACACACCAGGATGTAGAGTCGCTGAGTTACTTAGTTAAGCTTCTAGACTTCTCAAGTTGACACAATATATAAACTGTAACAGTAGAGCTGGATACAAGCCCCCAACAGTAACCATGCCACTGCCTTAACATTAGATTGCCTTGAAATTTCTTCTATAAGATTAATTAGTTCAGTGCCCTTAATCTCAATCTCCTCCAAAGTCTCCAAGCATGAGGAAAATGCAGATAAATTTTCTGCCGGAGAATAACACACATGGCAGGTGCTCCTATTGCCAATACAGTTCTTGTTCACAACTGAAATGCCCTGAGACTGGTCCTTACCAGCTGCATATCTGCCAGTATTCTGTTCTTCTGAGTTCTGACCAGAGTTTCCCATCAAACCTTGTTCCCCATCTTGCATAGCTGCTTCTGTACCTGGCAGCACCAAATCTTTCTAAATGCCTCTTGCAAACCAGTTCCAAAGGCTTCTGAACTGTGTGTTCAGGGAGTGTCATGGTATGACTTATCTAGCTGGTACTAAAATCTTAGTCATTTTTTCATTGTTGGACAAAAATACTGGACATTCACAAGTGAAGTGGCTCAGAGGAGACTTCAGACTTGGACTTTTCATACAATGTCAGAGTAGTTAAGACTTTGGGAACTCTTGGGAATGGACTAAAAGCATTTTGCATGGAGAAATGGACATAGGACTGTGGAACACTGGAGCATAATACTATCGTTTGAACTTTGAATGTCTCTCAAAGGCCTATTGTTAAAGACTTAGTCTTCAGAATAGTGCTACTGGGTTGTGGTGGAAACACAGAGAGATGAAGCCTTGTGAGAAGTCCTTAGGTCATTATGAGTGTGTCCTCAAAGGAGATCATGGGACCCAGGTGTCTACCATTTTTCCTCTCTGCTTTCTTGAGCATGATGTAAGGCATTTTGCTTTATCACACACTCTCATCATGATGTGCTGACTTTCCATAGGCCCAGGTAAAAGTGACCAATTAATCATAGACTGGAGGCCACAAATTTGTGAGCCAAAATTAATCTTTTCTCATCATCATATGGTTATTCAAGTATTTTGTCATAATGATGGAATACTGGATAGCACAATTTTTATGAAAAATTTTGAAATGTATATTTTCTTCTCTTTAATTTTTTACTCATAGTAAAGTATTTCAAAATAATAAATAATAGAAATAGAGTCCACACTCCATCTTTCTGCTATAGTAAGCAATCTTTTTCCAAAATTTCTACACCCAGGGGGCTGAAGAAATGATTAAATAGTGCACCGGCCACATTTCACAGATTTGACAGTCATATCTCATCCCCTGAATCTAGTGACTTCCACACTGGTTAATATAAGAATATTTTTTTACTGTTTAATAACAATAAATATCATATGAAAATTTAGCCAATTATAAACTTTTCTTACAAATATATATTTCATTAGATATGGTTTAACAAAAGGTACATTTTGAATATTTTAATATGATGTAATTACATCATAAACATTACTATCAAGAGTACTTTCCTGGTTAAGACCTAAAAACATGTGTTCTTAGTGTGAAAATGTATGAAGCATAATGTGGTTATCTCAGTGATAGAATTTGACTCTCTACATTTAGATTTTCATTTTTTAAAATTTCAAAATTCCATGTAATCCTAATATAGCACCAAAAGGACCATTAACAAACTCAGTCAGGATAGCTTAGTTTATGCCAAAAGGTTCTAATTTTGATTTTCTCAAAGGAATTTGTGGGAATTGTCATATGGTTAAGATAAATCAATGAAAATCATGGAGTGAGAGGGAATAAGATGAGCATGAATTGCTTTGGAGTGGTAGGCTTCACTATAAGGTTCATTTTAATTAAAGATCTTTATGGATAAATAATTGGGGCAAATAATTTGGAAATAGTTTATTTTATCTGGAATAAGAAATACATATAGTTATTTCCATTGTTATTCTTAAAATCATCTTAATAGAATCAATTACACCCAATGACAACAATATCTTAGTTCTTTAATTTAGAATTTTATTTGTGAAATATTGCAACATAACTATTGAGGTTTGCAGAGTAGTTATTTATAGGTATTTATAATAAGTGTATAGTTAGATGTCTGTGCTTATGTGAGCCCACATGCATTCTTGTATTTATGAAGTCAAATAAAATTGCTATATTATACTTGCAATTGAAGAAATGTTATTATAAAGATTATATTCAAAAACAAGTGGCCAAAATATATTAATTTTGTACAATTATACATGAAGAAATTCTCTGGTTTGCTTAAAATCAGTGTTTCAAGTAGATATTTATACTGTTAAAATTGCTTCCTTGTAACCATTAAATCGTTTCATGCTTCATTCCTTACGCATATTACTTCAGAAAAGTAACAAAATAACACTTTGTAAGTAACACTAGATCCCAAATATTTAAAAATATCTGATTGTCTTAATTATTGATAGACTTGAACTTTATGTATTCTGATAATTCACTGATTATTTTAATTACTTTCCAATTTTTGCAAGATTATAGTTTAGATAGCACATAATTACCTGTGTTTATGGTACCGATATTTTTTACATTTGAATTTTTTGAGATGAAATACTTGATGCTTCTTAGTTGTAATATCAGCAATTACAATGTTTTGACCAGATAAACTTTAAGAAAATTTTCTTCTGGAATGTTATTATATGATTGTTTTCTTTGCTTGGTTTCCAATTAACTGAGGTTATTTTTAAAATGTAACTGCCAGTGGGATGAAGTGACAAACAATTGAACCGAAGTTCAAAGCAATGCTAAATGATGTTCCTATGTCAATAAGAATAAGCTATTTGACATCACCTGGTGGGCAGAATGTCTAGTGCAAATAAAAAACTATCAGTTGAGTGATGATGTGTATAATTTTGCCTTTTTAATGAAAATTTGAGATCTTGTGAATAAATACTGCTGTGACTTGTGTTCTCAATTTACATGTGTGGTTTATCAAATTTTCACATAATGTATTTTGGTGTTATTTTTTCTTTTATGGTGATATCAAAAAAAATTATGATCACCTGTATGAACACTACTAGACTATTCTTGAAGTTCAGTTTCAGGAGATTTAATTTTAGTTTGTTTTGTTTTAGTTAGAACTTTTTACTAGTTGATTGGTCAGTGATAATTTTAGGTAAATGATCTTTCTCACACACCCTTGCAAAATAGATATTTATTTTTGAGAATTTTCCCTCTCTGTGACTTAAAGGTTAAAATTTTTTCCTAAACAGGAAATTGATTAGAAGTAGAGGGATAGATGACAGAAATCTGGGTGAAGAACTGTGGATCATATCCTAACTCTGTTCTTTCCAAGTTCAGACAAGACAGTACATCACAGACCCTTTCTCAAATCGGAGAAACACAGGGGCCCCGCTCTGGCTGATAAGAGCCAAATAAAATGTGAGGATGACCAAATTTGGCAAAGGTCATAGGCCCAGGAAGCTGAGTATTTGTCTACCCTCCAATGTCTAACTCTGTGGCTTTCATAATCTATCAGTAAAAATAACCTCAAGTTGAAAACAGTGAGTTTTCATTAAGGACCATCTTTATATACCATGGATGAAGACTCTTGACAGAAATTGAGATCTACAAAAGCCCAATCACATATGTGTCCAATTAAAAAGACTTGTGTTAGTAGAATGTGGCCACCATCAATCTAGTGATTATTATGTATGTCTGTTTCTACCATTAAATAAAAGTCATTATAAATTCATCTTTATCCAGCAGAGATTGTGTTGAGAAAATAAATGCTATTGAATTACTAGTTAAATAAATAACTTTCTGACTCCTGAATAACCTACACTTATCAAACTCAGACTATACACTTCG
The DNA here is from genome assembly GCA_004365215.1 of Cuniculus paca. Classification (NCBI taxonomy): domain Eukaryota; kingdom Metazoa; phylum Chordata; class Mammalia; order Rodentia; family Cuniculidae; genus Cuniculus; species Cuniculus paca. Next base: position 5,326 of record RJWT010021221.1, on the reverse strand, counting down.
CCAAAGTAAGCTTTAGAAGAAATTCTTTCTTCAAAAAAGAAAGTTAAGAAAATTACCTGTTGGAAAGTCAACATTTCTCTTTTGTTGTAATTCCCATGTAGTAAGAACTGATTTATGGAAACACTCAAGATGTGCTTGCAGAGAATAATTTTCTCTATTATTTGAACTATTTAATGAACATACTGACTTAGGGAAAAATTCAGATATTTTATGAAAAGTCTTAATATGTAGTAGGCTATTTTTTGATGGTCTTAGAGCACCCAATAAGGATTTCACAGATATCATAAGCTCTTTTATCATGTGAAGACTGGCTTTTGTATTTTAATTGCAAACCATAACTTTGTATTTTAAATGCAAACCATTTTGATGTAATTTGAAATTCTTTTTATGCTTGGAAATATGTTGCCCATTGTTCCTAGTTTAAGAAGCCTTTTTAATTTGCATTGAAAAAAATTAGCATCGTGTTTTTCTAGAACTATGTACCTTTTAGCATAGCTCTTAATTTTTCCAGTTGGCGAGTTTTTCCAGAGATAATGTTTAGTAAATTCTTGAAACCAGCATTGTTCTGAATACTATAATTAGGCTAGAGCTTTTATACCCTCACCATAAAGATATTCACCCCAGAGTCTCTTCTTATGGGCAATTTTTTTAGTTTACAGCTATCCAAAAAAGATCTGGATGTGTTTTATTTATATACCCATGCATACAGAAATATGTTCAATATATTTTTTGAAACATCTTCCTGAGAATCATTAGACTTATTTTCAAATTATCTATCAGAAAATATTCCAATGAACAATATCAGAGATTTTTACATGTGTATTGTTGATGAATCATATAAACTATTTTGTGTTTTTAAATTTATAAAATATCTTATTTTTATAGATAGACTTTCTCTGTAAATCATAAATCACAATCAGTTAGAGTTTTAGGGCCACATCTTAACCATACTCAGACATTGTGTCCTATATTTTCCAAAATGTGGTAATACCAGTCATTGAACTGAACAAAATACTATTAAATATAATTTTTAAATTACACTGATCCAAGGGCTGGGGATTAAGCTCAGCGGCCTAGGCCCCTGCCTGGCAATTGCGAGGTCTAGAGTTCGATCCCTGGTGCTGCAAAAAAAAAAAAAAAAAAAGACAATAAATTACATTGATCCTAGATAACATTCCAGGTTTTGGTCTTGCTACAATAACAGTGTTAACACTGTTAACACATCTAATTATTACAATAATCCCTAAAAGAAAGTTTACATATAATATATTGCTTTCAGTTTAGACATAAGAAAAGTGAGGCACAGAGATTATGTAGTTGTTCAAAGGTACAGAACTGTTTTGTAGTAGAATTGCTAGTAGATGCTAGGTGGTTTGAATCTAGAACTTTTATTTCTATAGAAAAACTTAAGTCACATTACTAATTCTGGCTGATCACACATATTGGTTGCTTTCTTTTCCTCAAATACATATTGTTTTTATTACAAACAAAAACAGAATTTTTAACTATGAAATTTTTTCTATATGTTCTTCATATAGACTATGAATAGCCAATTTATATTTTCTGAATACATTTATTACTCTAGACAATAAGAATGCTAAAATTAATTTAAGTAATTAAATCTAATGTTTTTACTTTCTGTTTGTCTTTTATTAGTAACTGATTGAAGAACATAATGCTCACATTTATCTTGAGCAATTTGTGCATGTACATAACACATCTTAATTTTTTTTTTTTGGTCCACACTCAACCCTTCTTCCTCTTCTCATTTGCAAAAACTCTTATTTCCAGTTTTTTTGGTTGAAGAACTTTTTCAAATGGAAAGAGGAGCAGGAATGAGGGAAGAGGAGAAAGAAGGAAGCCAAAGTGATTTAAAGAAAAAAATAAATGCAGAAATGTTTTTATTTTTATATTATCACAATATGTAGAAACAGTTACGATTGCATCATTTTAGGAACTAATATTTGTATAAGTATTTGTTCCACAGGGAGTGTATTTCAGTGTGCTAACAGGTAAGACAAAAACAGAAGGTATTTTATAAGCAATGTTTTGAGGTAAGTACAAGTAAAATACATTAGAGGATTTATTCGTAATTACATCTGGTTATTGTGGGGGGGGTATTCTGTATGAGGAAGCTAATCTGCCAATTAGCTAAGAAGAAAAAGAAAATCCTAAGCATAGCGATTTAGGCATTCTCACTGCGTATACATCTCGAAAGCTTTTAGTTTACTTTTGTTTAAGGATTAAAGAATACTTAATTGTCTACCTGTCTTTTAAGTCAGAGACTGTCTTTTGTCCTGATTTTGTTTACTGATAATGTCACAGTTTTAGAATGTTTTAGTGCAGTCTTCAAATTCAGGGCCTTCCGCCCTTGTAACTTGTCTTTCTGATCCTTGCTATAAGAACTTACAGAGAGAGCAGTATGCAGCAATACTCTAATTTTCTTGGAAATTTTCATGTGGGAAACAAGCAAATGCATATTCACCATGTGCATGGTTCCAGGAGTGATGAGGACAATATGAGTCTCAAAGGGAATGGTTGTTTCACAACAAGGAACTCATGCATTTCAAATTGCTTGACACCTGGGCTTGAAATAGGTCCATACTCCTGTTGGTTAATGCTACTGCTATAGCACTGGCAAGAAGACTGGCAGCTTGAAGGGACACTCACAAAGTCACACAGCATGTTAGTTCTGCTAATGTGTCTTTTTTTTTCCCTCAGATTGGCATAATTACAAGACAGAAATTGGCCATATCTTCCTGATTCTGCAACTGGTTACATGGCACAACGAGATCAGAGGCTTTGTGATGAGTTTATAGATTTTAATTCTTATTTTTTCTAGTACAAGTACATTTTGCTGAGAATGTATAAAACACTGAGTACTATCTGGCATTAAACTATAATATTATTTATATCTTTGTATTCTTTTGTTGTTATTACTTTGACTATAATGATTGGTCTTTGTACATATAAGATTGTAGAATTCAACACAGAAAAGGTAAAAATTCTATACTTTTTTCTTTGAATATGAACAGGGTTTTCAGATTTATTGATTATATTCAGTAAAATCAATTAAAACTGCGTAAAAAACCTGTTTGCTTTCTCTCCGTATTTTCATTAATGCAATACATGAACACACATAGTTCACACAGATACATTAGAAATATGTATTTCTGCAGCTTTCAATTCCTCCTTTGACCTCAGTGGCTCTCCTTAACTCATGTCCTATGCATGGCATGTAAGGTTTACATTGGGCCTTTTCTATTGCAGCTACACACATTATCTTTCCAGTTACTAAGAAAACTAGAGTTGGATCAGCTAATCACAGGTCTAAGAAAAAAAAAATACAATGATCGTTCTTTTGAAACCTTAGAAAAAATCTGACAGCACACTCTGTAGGCATTCATATTACTTTTTTGAAAACAAGCTCTGTCTTTAATCTGTTACTTGGTTTCAAACCTGCTTTTGATCCATTATTCACTTTGAAATTCTACCTTTGTTCAGTTATTCACTATAGCCATATATTCTAAAATTGTTCCCACAGCTCAGAACGATGGAGGCTTACAAAAACAACGTTTTCTTAATTTCCCACATCACAGAAATACATAAACTTTTGAACATGCAAACTCCTCTCAGCTGACTCCTCCAAGAAGCACAATAATTTGGTTATAAAAAAGTAAAAAAAATCATTTTTGTATTGGTAAAAGCAGAGTAGTAATGCAAACAAATAACTAAGCAAACTAATAACTAATTTTGAAACATTTTCCAGAACTTTTTTTCAATGACCAGTAAAATTCTATTGATAGTTGTCTTATCTGTGTGTGTTGGGGTGTTCCAGTAAGTACCCAGTAAATAGTGTTTGTCTTTACTGCCTGAAAATTCTTTGACAAAGAAAAAAATAATGAAGGGTGCCAGCAATATATTCTTGCTGGTTTTCGAATGCAGCTCAGTGGTAGACTGCTGGTCTAGTAAGTCTGAGTTTCCGAATTCAATTCTCACTATCACAAAAACAATAATAAAAAGTATATCATTGGTGCTACTTACAATAGCTTGTGTGAGGATATAATAGAATATGATGACTACGTAAGGCTGCTTCCTAAACCCAGAATTGCCCAGTTTTGGGGGTATGTAGATAGATGCAAACTTCTCTGCTGATCTGAGTCTCATAGCTGAGTTCATGCACTGATTCACACTGAGGTGTTTTTCTTCCCAAGCTTTCCAAACAGTGTATCAGTTTATCTTCTTGGAGATAGCATTAGTGAAAGAGACACTTAAAATACAGATAAGGAAAAATGCCTTGTCATAGAAACCAGGAATGGAAAAAAAATCCATTTATTTCTAACTGAATGAAAAGTTACTTTACAGTCTGAAAACATGTGGTTTCCATAATTGAATTTATTTCTCCATCATAATCATATGAAAATGATTTATTTGATTAGTAAATTCTCTTTTCATAAAACATTAAAATTTTAAGCTTTAATATTTAAAGAATTATTAAAATTCTGAATGAGCGTCTTCCACATCATCTGGCATTGATTGACAGCGTATCTATGATAAGTGGTTTCTTGTTACAGAAGGCTCTCAAAATTTCTTTTACATTCTCCTTTCACCATGGAGGAATTTTCACTGCAAAAAGATTTCACAGAGTCTAAATTTGGATTTCGCATTGGAAAACGGTGATTCATCATGAGATGCTTACTTCAGATTACTATATTTCATTCATAATATGGTTTCTTCCCACAGAAGTCACGGTTCTTAATATCATTTTCTAAAATAAAATTTATCATTTTATTGGTACATTATCAATCATCTTTGAACAAAGAATTCACCTCATTTGTAATGAGTTCCAATTTAGATATTGTTTTTAGATTTAAATTGCTTGCCTTTGAATGTATTCATGAACTTTTTACTACATGTTTGAGTACAATAACTTTATGGTACATATTTTTAAATATACATTATGACTTGGTGATAATGCATTCATTTAAAATATTTAGCATAATTCCCCCTCCAGTCATGTTGTGGAGTATCCTGGTTTTTACAGTGTTTTTTTTTTTTTTTTTTGCGGCTTCGGGGATTGAACTCACGACCTTGCGCTTGCCAGGCAGGCCCTTGGGCCGCTAAGCTAGATCCCCGGCCCTTACAGTGGTTTTCACATAGGTTTTCAATGAATATTTTTTTTTTATTTTAAAGAAAATAGGACAAAACAAAACAGAACAGAATGAAAAAAGCAAAAGAAAACAGTATAGAGTCAAACATAATATAGCATTTCAAAGGAGAACACTGCAAGCTATACAGGTTTTCAAAACATAACAACAGGAGATTA